>KZ345257.1:101696-131433 GCA_002352805.1 Teladorsagia circumcincta
GGTATAAGTTGATTTTCTCACGCGTTTGTAGAAAACCAATCAGTTACCTAGAGATGTCGACCGAGGAAAAAGTGTCAGTATGAAATAACTTGGCGCTCGATGGCGTAAATACGTATACATCAGTGCGACAGCATCGACAAACGTCGACATTCGGTATGGTCCTCAGGACATGTCGCTGCGAATTGCTTCGAATTTTGTCACGTAGTCACCCAATTCAACTTCAGCACGAATAAAGAATGATTCTCGTTTAGTTCATCGTGCACACATTGCACCGTTTTTCATCTGATTCCAGTGCATTGTCGCCGTTCATTATCCTTTGTGACGTTTCGTACATTTCTTAGCCATTTTCAATGTATACGTGGCTGAATTACGGAGATACCCGCGACAAGGGTTAATCAGTGCCTGCCCTATACAGATGTACAACCCCTCCCTTTCCGCTACAACCCATTCGGTTCAGGGTTCATAGTGTTGATGAATCCAGTCCAACCTCCAAAACTGTTAGAACGGGATACGGATAATTTTGTAAAAAAAATTATAACTATCTAAACTTCTCGAGAAACATACAACAATTCTTTTGGACTGCGGAAAAAAATACCATTTTTCCCTGTTGACATGAAATAAGACTTCTTCGGTCAATTACGTTCTTTTTCTCTTCAATACGCAAAATAATACCCTGTCTGACTCGGCCAGATGGACTGTTAAGCCTGCTTGCGACAGTTCTATGATAATGTCTCATGGACAATGCTGTCTAGTACCTAAAAACCAAGCCTCACACAGCATAAATCAGACAGTAATAAGAGAAATGCACCCCCTCCCCCCTCTCACTGCCCGTATGCTGCCCGAATACCGTTGTTCAAAGTTTATGCGATGAATGCTGTACTACTTAAATGTGAAACCATTGTGTGTAATTGGCTTTCTGGGACATGACTGATTCGGCACTGGTTGGTTCTATGTAGTCTACGTTGCGCAAATGTTTCACGAGAATGCAGGGTTGTTGAGAAAACTTCGCCTCGGCCGGGGCTCGAACCCGCACCTCTTGCTTACCGGGCAAGTGCGCTAGGTTACCCTACCGAGGAAACATTTCGTCACAAATCAGCTTCTCATGGTACACGTACCAGAGCCCTCGGCACTCACTCGTTTAATGTGTTGATTCGGGTAGCGTAACCCGAGTGCCCTTGCCCGCTTAGCAAGAGGTGCAGAATCGAGTCCCGTCTGAGGCGGAGGTTTTGTTCACAACTCAGCATTCTTGTGAAAGTATCCGCAGACCTGCACAGTTAGAAAACTCAATATTTGTCACTATCTTTTGAAGTCGTCTTCTGGTCAAAGACTAAGTTTTTCGAAGGGAAGCTTCAAAAAAAAAAATATTCACAGTGAAATTTTTCTCCCTGATAAATGCCGTTTCACGAACTCACAATTTTGAAGCCTACCGGTCTTTCTCATATGGGCTGCTGCGAGCTAACAAGTGGGCTTCATTTTGAGTGGACTGTAACCTAATTGATAAAATACGATTCTTGAAAAACTTAGTGAGAATCAAAAGCTTTTGGCTTTTTAATTGGTTCACTTCAGTTGAGCACCCTGGCCGTTTCGACATCAACGAAGTCAACCTCCTTTAAAAGACGTCTTTGTCAGTTCAGTTTTAGCACACTGCAAACCAGATCCTCTATCAGCATGACAACAATGTGCTGCTGCTTTTTTGGCGACTGCGAGTCGTAGGTGTTATGGATAGGAAAATCCACCTAGCAGACTTTCTCCCAGGCGCATACCGCAAACACACTTTTGAGTCCTTGTTTTTGCTCGATTGCCGAACTTAGCAATAACTCGCAGTTTTCGTGTTAGTCAATTGGTTTGCCATGAATGGCAGCAAAAAAAAATCGCGTCAATACACCTTTCAGGGCGATTTACCGCTGTACTAGCAAATCCGAAATGCCATAGCGTGTCTTTTGGCCGAACACCATAGATCTTCTCATGTTGTCACTAAATTCCGAGCGCTCCTCAATGCCCCATAAGGTGGAAACGCTTGACGACATTCTCCTAGGAGGGAAGGGGTGGCAAGATGTGATTACAAACCTTTCCACTTCCACTCGAAATCCACTGCATGACGGCATGTCGCGGAGGATGCGAGAGGGAGCGAGCAAGTGAGCGCCAGAAAGGTGGAATGAACTTGAGCGCAAAATTCTATTTTGTACTCGTATGTACTTTCACCTTTCTACATGTATGTAGCTGTGTGCGACAAATTTTTGAATTTAATATTAGAAATCGAATGTCATTATTTTTACCGGACCGCGTCAAAGACGAGCGAGGAGGTAATTTTTTTATTCGACTTGGCAGGATGACACCATTGCCGAAAATCGCCGTGGTCCGTCAGTCTTTCGACGGGGATGGCGGATCATGACTGGGATGAAGGCTTGTTTGTGTGATGATGTAATGTGACGAGTGTTACACAAATTGAATTCAAAACTTGAACGCGAGTCATAATATAGTGATATTACCCCAGCCAGTGAGCATCAGCAAAGCTGCCTCACACTAGTAGTCCATCAACTCCTTTCCATAGAGAATCGCAACAATTCAATGAAGCTATTCACTTAAACAGCAATGGTACTACTCAAATATGCAGTTCTGAAGGTTTCTTTGCTTCATAAAGTCTACCTGGTTTAACTCATTCGGCTGTGAATGGTTCCCTTCAGAAAGTACCCCTTCTTACATTCCTTACCAAGAATTTGTTACAAGAGCTATGTAATAGTAAGCGCCTCATTTACGCTGTGCATTTTGAAAGCTTTGGAAAAAGTCTCCTTCGATGCTTTCTTCCCTCCTTCGTACTTCTTCTGCTCATTCAAGCCAATTCCATTTAATAGCTTCACTTCGATCATTTCATTTAATAGGAAATCCCTTGAATAGCCTTGAACTGATATCGTTTCCAACAGTGCGACAAGTGTACTCCAAGGGCACTACTAGGGTCCTTGTCCTATAGTCCTGATGGAAAACATTTCAATGGCTTCCGACACTAACCGCGCAAGGTCAAGAAGCGATTCCGGTTCAAGGTTGGCTCCATTCCTCGACCAGATCTCGCTCCAAGCTATTGGAGCTGAGTTAACTTCAGGCCACCTGAATCCTGGATATTGCACCTTCTGTGTCCATCTGTTGTGTGTTGTTACTGTTTTCTATATCTTCTCTTCTTGCCCTACCCAGGGCGATTCTTACCTTTTCCCTTTTCCGCCGTTTTCGTGCCCTTTCCATCTTTCCCTTTCGCCTTCTTTGCAATCCTATCGACCTTAGCGTTCGTGGCATTGAGTGAGTACAAGCTGCATCAAAACGGACGTGACTAATTGCGCTACTGCTTTCAGCCATAAGTTAACTCGTGTACGCGTTCCCCCATTGAATTTCCCTTTGAAGTTTTCTACTGTTGTAGTGCAGCGACCTTTGTCGTACGTGGATCGAGCAGCTGTGAGTCTGGTCTACTTTCCACAGTTCTGCGAACTTTTGCTCAATTCGACATCGAAATCTTATGTCCTCAAGAGCAGTAGATATTTCGCAACACAACACTTTGTTGGCTCTTCATCATGGTAACCAGTTGCGTTAGAAACATATAGGGCCGTATGCCATATTTCCTCGAAGCTAGGTGGCCTAAAGTTTCTTCCAAATTTATTTGTTGCGGAAAATATAGTTTGTTCACTCTCAGTACATGTTTACTTTCACCTACACACATCCACTAAATGTGGGCAATCCCAGTAGGGGAGACGAAGAAAATTTAAAGGAATTCTCGTCCCCTGACACCTTCGGAGAAGGTAGGAGACGGCCCATAGCGTAGGCAACAGGTGGATCTGAAGTGCTGTGTTTAGGCTTTCTTCCAAACAATCGTTCCCTCTTGTCTTCTTTGCCGTTCCTTTGCCAAACTCCACTACTCCCAGGAAAGCTTTCTAGAGAACGGCGGATAACTACAGTAGCGTTCCTCGTGGAAAAATTAGAGTCGATATATCTGTAAAATAAAAAGGTTCAAGTTGCAAGGTCCGTTCGACAAGCACATTCCATTAAAAGCCAGGGCCCGGGATGCTTAATATCATCGAGCAGTATTACCGGGGAACATGCTGCGCATTTTCTCGTTAGGGTTGAAAAATAGATTGCGGAGTTGCCGGGTAGAGAAATAACCCAGGTTTGGACCTTGGTTTGCCAGGGATTGGCAAATTCGTCGCATTCACCGCGCGACTTGCGAAGGCGTTCGTGGCAGCGGCGCACGAAGATGACAAATTGACAAGCAAGACATATCGCACAATGCGAAGAGCTTGAGAGCTTTTTTATCGGTCGTGTACGGGAAAAGAGGGCAGATCGTCATGCCCTTCATCATTTTTCCATTCCTCATCAGTCTCGTTGCCTGTTTGTTGCTGCTCTTCATATTTCTTTACATTGTTCAGAAAATTTGGTTGATATTTATGATGTAGCCATTTGTCTTCCATTTCGTTTTGTTTCTTTTCCTTTTCATTCTGTTTTCTTCGTCTTTACCGCCTTTCTCGTGTATAGCATGCGACATACACACCGATTTTAATTGCCTTGGGGTAGGCTAAATCAAATCAACGTGCATCCGTCGAGCATCGTCGTCCTCACCTTATCTGCTCCAGCTCATTCCCTTCAGGATCGGCCATTCTGCTCGATGTCACTGATTAGTCCGCAAGAACTCCCTCTCCATAGCCTCACAATCATCCGTTTAAATCGCACTGAGTTCCTGTGCTTTTAACTGACCCCAGTTTTGAGGTGACTTTCACCTTTCACACTCACTCGCCCTCACTTTACTCTCCTAGTCTTAATGTGACTCATAACTCATACAATGTGTGAGCAGTCTCACTAGACATGCGAACACATACATTACATTCGCTATCGATACATATGTATATCTATATATACACATACTGCTCTAACTCAATTTCACTCTGGAATATCCTCCATATTTCATATTTTTCAATCAATTTTCCACAATTCTTCGCGACCAATAATCTCCTTACCACGAAAAAACACTGTCGACTTCGTTACCGACTGTGAAATAGGGAAATTGCAATCCATAAATGTAGGTCATCAGCCTTTCTGAGCCTTTTCTTCCGTATCTCGACTCCTTGGATACGGAAGAAACCATAGACTCATCCTTCCATGAGGTGTTAATAACTCGTGCTTCTTCAACTCTTCATGTCCTTGAAACTCTAAATCCAGGACTGTTGAAGGGGAAATCAGATCGCTAAGCCTTTTCTCGTACTACTCTTTCTTGATTATTTCGATGTTCTGAACACACATACTCTTGTCTCAATCCATGGCACTTGTGACTCCTGAGGAGTAGGAGATCCCGGTAACGTCTGAACCTAACATAAAGCCTCTGCTCAGCTTTGTTACCTGAATGACAGTCGAGATCTCAGTATTTTTAATTCATTTGTGTTGGCTGGTAGAACACAAAGGTTTTGTTCCCCGGAAAAATCTCCCTCTTCATCGTGCGCCGCGAATTATCACAATCCACGAGCTCTAGCGAATGTGCCAAGAAGTGGGCTCACTGGTGGCTTGAGTAGTTATAGGGTCAACTGCCTGTGGTACAAGTACCTAGGGGAAGGGGTGGCATTGGCGATTTTGAGAGGGGGATCGATCGTATACAGGGTTCACTAAGGTTATCCATTGTTGGAAGTGCGAGCGTGGGGAGTATTTGTGGAACTTCAAGAAGGGCGGGTCGTGGATGTGGGACAGAGGATCGTTCTGAGGTATTCGACGATTTTCTCCATATCAACGGCTACAGAAACGGCCAAGATGGTGGAGGTAAAGGTCGGGGTGCGGAGGGGGGGGGTCATATTGGACCCCTCCGAAAGCTGATGGTGTGTAGGTCGTATAGAGGCCTTCCCCTGCAAGGCGGAGGGCCGTAAACTTTTTGAAAGAATCCCAACGTGGGATTGTTTGTAAGTGTAAGACAACAAGGAAATGGAAAACGTCCCTCGCCAAGGTTTTCTTGGTTCTTGGTGACTGCTGATTCTATTGTCATTGATGAGTGAATGAGTGTCTATTGATTTCATTCAGTCGATCAGAGTAGTTCGTTCGAGAGACGTCTGGGACTAAGCAGGGTAACAAAGCAACCCACATTGTTTCTCAGCATTTTCTTGCCTTTTGCGAGATGGGCTACCAGTTTCCTGGAACTACAGTATCTTACCGAACTTGAGAATAGATCACGGGTTACCTCCTCCGACATTCACAACAGGCGCTGACCTTGCTGTACGCCGAATGAACTCTAAGCAATCAAGTAACAAAATGAGTGCTACGAAATTCACTAAACTTCTGTATGAACCTCAAAAAGAGTTCTCCTTTTGAAAAAAGCAACCTGCAACTTTTTTGACTAAAATAAAATTTAGTCCAGCTGGAAGTAATACAGCTTTCCCCAAACTAGGGTCCAAAGTCTTTTGAAGGCCGTGTTCCACGTTTTCTGGGGGTTAGTCATGGTCACTCCCGGTTTTTACTCTATTGCCAACCCAGATGATGGTGTGGCTTTCAAGGGTGCAGGTATTGCGTACTCTACAACTCGGTTATTCCTGCCTGAGAACAAAGTTTGAATCATCTACAGGGAACTGCAATGAAGGCCATACGTCTTTGTAGCATTAGAGGTTACCATATCAAGCTCACATGAGATATTCCTTGAAGTGAACAACATGTGGAGAGTCGTTTCGTAAGCACTGTGTGACGTAATTCTCGCACTTTCTTTAGTAACTAGCGCTTGAAGAGACCTCTTCTTCTTCCTAATCATTAGCGTTTTCCCGCTTGTTGGCGGGGCCTCATGTAAACCAAGTACTGAGTTCACAACCGATTTATCCGCGTTTGACGGTCTTATCACCCGAACGCCCAATCCCACGAAAATAAATCAATTTATCTACAAACATCAACAATTAAATGAAAATCACGGTATTCTGCCAACAGTAGGAACTCCCAGCGGATATCGGACAAGTCGGTTGTGGTCGGAAAGGGTTGCTGTAAGGAATGCACTAGCCTCTAAATGGGGGTCTCCAACACCTAGCTGCAGATCCTGTTCTTCGCCACTAGTGCTCCTGGCTTCAAAAGGGGGTTTTCCACTTAGGCTCCCTCACACCACGCTACTCAAGCTGCAACTGGCCACGTAGGCTACTGGAACCGACGAGAAGAACAGAAGAAAATAAGAATAGTTGAGCAGGCCAAAAGAATCGCTTGAAGCAGATCAACCATTATTATGTGTTTATTGCTACCACCTCGGCACCAGTAAGACCCCTAGTAGTATGTAGATTTTGGACCACAGAGGCTATGTGCGGTGTCGTCAATACGATAAGCCATACACTAAACTTGGAATTGGTCGTTAGCCTTCGCGAAGACGATAAAACACCATAAATACTACTTTGGACCCAGCTGGCAAGCTGCTCGTCCACTTTCCAGGATCAAATATTCTTTGCGAGGAATCGCACACTTGCAAGATTCCGCCTTTACAGGAGTTGAAATGTCTATTGAGTCAAACGAGCACGGTCTCAAAGCGCCTTCGATTTGATTCGAGCACTTCTTGAAAGGAAACTTGCAGGGGAACCCCGTGTAGGGTTGGAGGGGGCCTTCCCGCTTTTGTTCTCTCTTAGTGATTATTCTCCGCTGTGGATCTACACATATTAGATTAGGCCTATTTTAGTAGCGCTTTGCTAGCACGTATTATAAATATTGGGCTAAATAAACATTTTTGAAAAACTGGCATGAATCGCTGCAATGTTTAATGATCATCAATCTGCCGACAGTGTTCGATATTAAAACAGCAT
This sequence comes from Teladorsagia circumcincta, assembly GCA_002352805.1. NCBI lineage: Eukaryota > Metazoa > Nematoda > Chromadorea > Rhabditida > Trichostrongylidae > Teladorsagia > Teladorsagia circumcincta. The sequence goes on from KZ345257.1 coordinate 109,472, forward strand.
GTGGTTTTCAGTGTAAATCAACTTCGCTAAGTTTCTTTCTTTCGCTGTACTGCAATCATAACAAGTAACACCAACTCAAACCGAAATAGTTATTTTCAGGGCAACCCACACGCGAGCTGCAATATCCACTTCTGGTGAGTTCATTCCATTTTATGTACTTTGCAGTGGAGTGGTTACTTGTTGAGTTACACCAGCCAGATTTGAATATTTGAAACATAGTACCGGATAAGTACGAAGCAAACCTTACCATTTTTCGAATAAGATATTCAGTAATGATTATTTTTTAGAATACTCCGATCAACTTAATTTCTTTTTCTAACAACAGTTTCCGATCGATTAAAAGTTCACTACGATCATTTTCAAAAAATTTTCATGAAATCAATGACAAATGGAAAATTGAAATCTAGAGTAAGTTTGAATGAAAAATTTATAAATTTTTGAGTAACAAAAAAATTCAAATTAGTAACCTAATAGAATTGAAATCGTAATATCTCTACTTCAACTACACTCACATCATTATGCACTACTGGTTGATCACACTTACGTCACCAGATAATCCGATCAGGATTTGAGCAAAATCAAGGGGTAATAGGAAAGTCTTTGCACTCCTCCACAAGGGGGTCCGTAATAAAGGACCCTCGCCCTAGAATATTCTCCGAGTGTACATTTAACTACCACCTACCCACAAATGTACCTTCAAATTCCCTAAATGTTTTTGAGCTGTGGAGCTGAGAGATCGTGCTTAACATATGTATGCAAAGCAGTTGAAACAGTAAAAAAAAACAATACAAAACTCTCGCGGGTTTCTAATGAATTTCATAACAATAGCAACATTTGAAAAAAATGTAAATATTCTGCAAATCTTGTACACATTCTTTGTTCAATCTTTACAGAGATACGGAACCAATCCCTTTAATGAGATTCTGGAAAAAAGCAACAACCACCGACTCCCCCTCACCCCGTCGAAACTGCTCAGCTTGTAGCTGCACCTGTTGGTTAGCTGTCTTCTGGCTCACAAGTTTCCCAATACCGACAAAAAACTTGGAGCGAATTTTTTTATTAACGACCCGACGTTTTCAGCAAATCAATCAATCATCTCTGAATATCTAGTCTGAAACCGCTGCAGTGAACGACACTATTCCCTGTCAGTTGTTAGCAATAAAATTTATTACTGAGATGCACCCGCTAGCAGACTTGGCTAACGTAGGCAGGGCTGCGAGCCGAATGCCGAATTTTCAATAGTTAATAACAAGATCGTTGTTTTATGAAATCTGTAATATCGGGTGATTGATACTATTTCTGTGTAGAAGAACTACTGACTGACTCACTATGCATCTCAGTACAACCAATACATGGGTCACAAGTGTGCATTCCAACGCTCCCGCGTTTCGGCTTAGAAACCCTGTGCACGGCTTATCTTGGAGAAAATGCCGACATTTCTCCTTCGGAATTTTAGTCTTCTGGATATCACTCTTCAAGGGTAGGTAGGGCAACTGCTAGACGCGACAAGATGTTGGGTGTCGGCAAAATATTTCCAGCACCAATGCATACCCTCTGCTACAGTACCCAGTGGCTCTATTAAGAACTCCTTTCTGAACTTCAACTTGTTTATGGGGCGGAGGAAGGGAACTACTTGTGAACATGTAGTTCACATTCACAATGCTTAAAATTCTGAAATCCTTTTTAAGGAGTTAAATCTGTAGGTGACGTAACTGGGCAAAATACATGATGCATAGTTTGAGATTTAGTGACCCTTCCCCTGACCCTCAATCAATTCTATGTGTCAGGCCACTCTGAAGGTCTAGTGCAAAACAACCAATCATTCGGAAGTTTTCCTCTTGACATGTGTTCTCCGTTTTTTGCCTTTATGTAGGAGTCTCCACTAATGAATAAATGAGCATCATATCCCTATTCACAACCAAACGCATTGGTAAAGAGAAGTTTATGATACGTGAATCTTTAGCGTCAACCTGAAAAGGGTATACCACACTCAGTGAAAATATTGTGCAAAAATTTCAAGGCTTTTAGAAGTGGGTTCAAAATATTGTAGCGTCCTACTTGCAGCGGTAATTTTGCATTACAAAGTATATTGTAATCCTCAATTAAGATTTACTGTTTTATGGAAAATTATTAATTAATTAATTTAATAATAAGTTTTATTCATGCATAATTATTTGCAAATACAATCACAGTTAATTTATAACGACTGCGGAAAGGGACCGTTCCGCATCATTGACTTGTGAACAGCTTAATTTTGCCATTTCATGGAGATAGATCGGTGTGTTTTTGAAAAAAAAATTACAGTTGCTAAATGCTTTACCATGATCAACTGTCGCTTCGAACATATTGGGCAGGCTTGAGAACTCCTCGAAAATATAAATAATTTGTGGGGGGGGGGGTATCCGTTCAGAGAAGTGAAAATGCAATCTCTACCTGATGGAATACATACTGGAAGTTTATAGCTTTTTTTTGGCTAATTAGTTTTTCAACTGCAGTTGAAATGTTCCCTCAAATGACAAGAATCTGCTGGACTGGGTATGATTTCAGCACAGACGGCTACCGTAAGTCTACGCCGTAATGCTCCCCCTCCATTCACTCCCTCTACTTGACTCCACTCGGTCTTTCTGTTCTAAGGTTTTTCAAACGACTTCGGCATCCTTCAACCGCATTTTCAGCTCCTAATTCCTATTATTCAAAAGCTGGCGCGGTGGGGCTGGCGAAAAGCTGACAGTCGGCTGATTGACGTTTTTACATTTTGGATGCTACGGTACCAGTAACGACCTCCATCGCAATGGCGAATTCTGGGCGATTCGATTTGCCAAACTTGATAGTATGTGGGGGTGAGCTTTTTGTTGAAATTCAGCCGTTGTACTGCTATTGAGAGCCTGAGCACCTGGGTCACATAGAGAATTGAGATCCCTAAGAAGAATTCTCCGACCGGTCGTAAACGCCAACCGACTCTAGCCTCACTCTTCACCCGTGGGTGGAATGGGTGACCATGGAGTGCTGCGCTTGCAAACGTGCATACACATACACACAGCACCACAATTTGTGTTCGCTTTGCGGAAAGCAACGGCGACGGCGCCAGCAGCAGTATTTGGTATATATGCATTAGGATGGCCGTGAATATTTCATCATGTTTTTCGACTCTCAAGTGACTAGAACTTTTGTCGTCGCATATTTTTCGTGTTGACGAGAAAAACAGAATAAGGTGCGCTTCGCAACAGGTCTCAGTTCCGCCAAAGACTCATTAGGGTAAGTTTCTACCCAGCCTTCCTAGGGATAGAAATGTTAGAGAATTTTTGCCCGGTTACAGTAACGAGAAGGATTCTGTAATCTGAGAAGGCAGTATTTCGGAAAAAAAGAGTCCTTTTGTGGAAGCAAATGCCAAGTAACACTTATAGCAAATAAAGGTGAGACTTTTTGCGCAGATTGCAGGCTTCCCGCTCAGCGCTCCAACATCCTTCCACAACTAATGGGCGAGATATGGGACAATTCGTAACGTTCCATCCCAGTTTTTTTTTTACTGGTCTAAGTTGGAGTAGTTGAAACTCTTCTTGCCGCGAGAAGTTTTTCAGATCTCCGTCATAGTGCGAGCCTCTTTCGAAGCTGTCGCATTCGACACACTGCGGCTTTCCGTTCCATTAGTTGACGCGTTTCCGAAACTCTACGATGGAACGCTGTTTTCTACGAGACGGCATTAACCACGATGGGGACAACGAGGCAACCGTTGACCTCGTATCACTCACAACTCGCAAAACTTACGACCGCCTTGGGAATAGCTGCCAGCCCGGAAACTATTCGTGTTCCGTCCACGAAAAGGATAGCGTGCGCCCACTCAAATTCTAGGTGAGCACGCTTTGCATATTCTTGAAGATTCCCGAGCGTCAACATAAGTGGCAGAAAAACTGGTAACTGCGAAAAGCTCATTATAAGCGACTTTCACCGTGGGAATCACGTCCACTGGATGGACGTCATAGTTGTTTCGCACATATGAATGTTCCACACTAAAGCTGCTTATTCATCGCTGATGAACAAGGGCCGAGCCGTTCTCGTTGCAAATTCCATCAAAGGGCATATGCTAACTAAAAGTGCACTTCGAGCATAGCCCGGAAGCATTTCAAAACCCTCTGTTTGAGTTGGTTGGAGTTGGTGTGCTCTGTAAGTGCCGTCCAAATTTCTACTAGAAAATATGGGGCCAGGCGGCTGCGATCCTTGATACCGTCTCTTCACCTAGCCACCCTCCGAAGAGTTGTTCTGATAGATGTTAAGGCACTGGTAGATGTGGCAGGTGAACCCTTCTTGCTAAGAATCGTTGAAAACTGCAGAACATATGAATATCGTATGAGGTGAAACACTTGTTAGTGGTAATGGGTGGGTACTGGATAACGACTAGTTCTCGTTTAAGTGGTCTAGGTTGCCCCAGCTTTTGGATAGGAGTTGGTCGTGGTCCTCCAAAGATGTGGAAGTCGTTAATTACGCTCCGCTTGTCGTTATTTTATTAAGTACCTAATTGACACGAGTTAACGAGCTCATCAGTGGGACGAATAGAGAGATTAAAATTCTCAACATTCTTACTGGGAAGAGGTACATCGTTTGTGCCGGGCTTCCGAACGGATTTCCACTCGAACAAGATTTCAAGAATTCTTAGAGCTGTGGGCATACGGCTTCGCTCTGAATGCCGTAAAGACATTCAAGATATTGTGGCAATCCTTCGGGCCAGCTGAACATCGTCGAAGCGGTTGTGGCGGTATATGTGAGGGTGGCAACCCCGTCAACCTCCTCCCATAGTCCATACGTACAACCATATGACTCTGAGCATGCTGTAGTGTCGCATATACTGCTACTAAGAAAGGCACTTCAATCCAGGGAATAAAATCCTCCAAAAATGCCATCGCCTTGGAGTGGAGGGGGCAGGGGTGGATATTTGTGACTTCCCCAAAAAATTCCACATTTGCTTAGGAATTCTCTAACGTGGGATGATCTGCTCCTTCACCCCTCATCCTGGATTCCTATATCGTTCTTTAGAGCCCCGTGACAAACGGCGAACACTGTCATTTTTTGGGTCTGTGAAAGCTTTAGCAGTTCTGTGGAAGTTCCTATGTTCATGGTTGTGAAGGTCGCTTAGCGGTTTTCCGAATGGGCTCATGGAATGAGAATCTATCATTGGGTATGTTGTTGCAGTACTCAACATGTCGCTTAGAAGTTGTTGGCAACTCGAAAACATCTTTCGACTCCAAGAAAAACTCCTCATCATCTCAAAATTGTTTACACTGGCTCCTGGGAAATGGCGATTTGAAATGGAAAATTCAATAAGCTTACAGCTTATAGTTCCTGATTACTCGTGGGCTGTTATTGAAGAGCTACAATTTGGGGCTCAGCAGGTTTACCCCAATAGGATTGCAGGGGGGGGGGGTATTTATTTCTCTCTCTTTTCAGCCCGTTGTCCGAGATAAGACGCTGAAAATGCATTAGTAATTCCCACCTGCGCCGTCGAGAGATTTTCACGCGTCGAAATGAGAGACGCCTGACGGCGATATTGCCCTCACGGATTGCCTCCTTCGTAAATATACCACGTAACCAAATTATCAACGCAAAGAGGAAACTTTGACGACGCCGCGGCGACATCGAGCCAAACTGAGCCCCCGAGGCCGACATCACCTCTTCTCAGCTACTGCTACCCTCTCTGCGTGTTGCCCATGTGGTCATGAAAGGAGGAATCAAATCAGGCAGCTCTGCCATAACCAGTTACGTGAAGGGTAGAATACGGCAACCTTCGTAGACAGCCTGGCGAAGAGGAGAGAATTTGTAAAAAATCAATTCAATATTCTGAGTGCGTGGTAAGTACTGAAAGAAGAACGCTCCAAATGACTTTCATTCACTGGGGAAAGCTTGAGAGCTTAGCGTATTGCATAGTGGTCCTTCAATGGATTGGTGTATCACATTATATTCCCCGTTTTACGCCGTCGAAAGCGCTGATTGGTGAAATTTAAGCGCTAAAAGTGCTCTTGGTAGTCCTTCAATGACTTGTAGCAATTAGCCGGTTGAATGATTGCTGAAAAAGGCGTTCATTTCGATGAGTGTCCGTCGTCCCTCGTTGTGCCCTAGCGTTGGCCCGAGGACTGATTTATGCCGTCCCCTGGGCGCGCGTTCGAATGGCGCCGCCCACCCAAGCGCCAGTCGTGCTATTACTTGCTCTACTATTTGTACTTGCTAAAAGCCGTTTCTCACACTGAAGTGGCACCTGAGGTGCTGCAGATACCGCACACACACGAATTCAACCTCAGTGCCATCCAGAACGACGTGTGCCAAACGCTTTTCAGCCGTTTCTCAGGCCGCCGCTAAATCTTCATAACTCAGCGCTCTTCGCTGGCTGTCGTCTTCTGCATCTATTTCATCGTTCAGACGTAAAAAAGTTTCGATTGTGTTGCTGCTTGTCCGGTGTGCAAGTGTGCGTTCACTATTTGATTGCCGACGACTTGATGCTGCGGGCCTCCGAGTAGCTGTCGTGTGGGCCCTATGGTCCCCTCCCCATGTCCCTATCATCGAGCACCTCAGCGCAGTTTGCCCCTATTCGGAGGTCACCACTGCCGTCTACACATTCGCTAGCTACACTAGCCAACAATAATAATAATCATCAGAATAATCCGCTCGTGAATTCGGCACTAGAGCCTGTACTCGAGACTACACCGCTCACTAACGGTGGGCCGAAGCTGAAAAAGGCCACCGTACCGGTACCGGATCCACGACGTCCAGTATTTCGCGAGCAACCCGTACCTCGTTTTGCTGGCACAACATTTATTGTGAGTTCAACTACATCGTTTTACACTTCATTACTAAATCCTTTTTTCACGTTTCTTTCAAAGATTTATCGTGACCGTAGAAGTTTGACGGATTGGGTGCTGTCAGCGATTTCATTTGGCCTGTTCGCACACGGCGTACATCGGAAATGCATGGGCTGCCATTGAACGTGAACACAAACCCGCACACGATTTTCTTATCCCCTCGTATCTGGCCCCTTGAATTTTTTCGAGCAATAACTCATAGATCTCGCATTATCGATTTGTCGCGTACACCACTGTCATCATTAGTTGTCATTTTCGTCGTTGAAACGTCATGATCGACGCTTTTTTCTTTGTTTCTGGGGGGTCGTCATTGACCTACGAGGAGGGGAAGCGTCTGGGTTTATTGCGTCCAGTGCCCTTTCTCACTAAAGCTCCAATGCGGTTGATGACTTGAGAGTCTCTATGTTGGCCATTATTTTGCTCAGGTTATAGGTGCTTCCCTTCCCCGTCCCTCTAACGAGGCAATCAGAGCATTTCAAGTTGAACGGCGTGGAGCCGCGCTCACACTCACGCCACATGGCCATATGCGGCGATTTTTCACCTCACATTGACTCTCTCTCGCACACACACTCACACCGGTGACAGCTAATTGCTGGAGAAGAGTGCTTCAAAGGCTTGAATTATGCAAATTGATGGAGACGACAGCAGGAAACACCGTCGAACGCTTTTGAAAAAGTCCTCGTTTCAACGTCGAGTTCTTGCCGAGTGCTTAAGATCGTATTCGATTTAAGCTATTTGATTGAATTTACGCGTGTCTAAATTCCTCCGCTTTGAAATGCTTCGACAGCATGAAAGCGCCGCAATCACTACCAACCACCAACATCTCGTCATGCTCGTGCACTTGGAACGTTTTTATGCCCTATGTGTCCCTGGAAATCCGGTACTCTATTGCCACATGAATTTCCACTTCGCATCGACCGCGCACTGCAGCCATTCTGGAAAAAGCTCCCCTTCACTGAGTCTTTCGTGGCTCATATTTCGGTATTTTGAAATGTTCTGCACCATATCGGATGACCACCACACGGGCACTCATAGTCAAATGGACCCTTCTTGCTTGCGTGGCTTCCCGGAAAGCCGGAAAATGTGCATTGTTGTCAAAGTTGCTCAGCGATTCCATGCATCTGGTCGATGTGGCCTCATCCACCTGGCGAGCGCACGTCCACACGTGACGTGTTAGCGATGAAATAGGCCTCAAGGCACGCTCAATTTCATCGCTTCTTTCACAGTTGATTGAGGAAGTTGTATAGGTGACTGATTCGGTGGGCATATGCATGTTGATTCGAGTGGCATGTGTGAACCTCGGGCAATTCGTCGGGATCGAAGGGAATTCGAATCATTTGCTAAGCAACGGCTACGGTGGAATGTGAAGAATGTGATGAAGCGGTTTCAAGCGCAGCCGTGCTGGAAGAACGCTAGCCTCGCCTGACTCAAGCATAACTACGCACTTCAAGTAACACAGGAACAGTCCTGGAAAAATCTTACTCTGAACGGATATTAGACACGCGTTGTTCATTCATTATTGCTCAGCAGCTGTTCGATCGGTGTGAATGTGAAGGAAATTGAGTTTGTTGAACTACACGAGGACAGAAACGATTCTTTTGTTGGGTGAATCCTCAGAAACGCTGCTCTCCTTTAACGTGCTTTGAGTTTTTCGAAATAGAATTCTCCCCATTGTAACCTTTAGCGTCTTGCCTCGTTGAAGCATCACATGAGTCCCAGCCTAATCTTCATGTTGTCATCATCTGTTTTCGGAGCTGACTCGAATTATGACTTCCTTTGTCACGCACTCGCCCCAACACATATCCACACGCCCGCTTCAAATTGGACGCCGGCCCATTATTTACATAATTAATGTTCACACACTCGGAACAGAAACGGGGATTAGTTGCCGCAAGGATGAGCGACGAATGGCAGCAGCTAAGAAATGGCAAAAATCGACGTCTTTTAAGGAATGGCTAAATTTTTCGACAAAACATATGTTGGTTCAGGCCTCTTCGGTAATGAGATTGGTGAAGACACAAGTGGGTGCTTCTTTTGTGCTATTCTCCGTAATCTGAGGGCAACCCACGCATTCGTCCGCCCTCGTCTCACCGATGCCCCAATTTGGTCTCATCATCGAGTGAGGCTCGACATTGGCTCCACTTTGATTAGAGACTGAGCGAACTTGAGACACATTCATCAAAGGCGAACTTCCTTGAAATAAACGAGACCCAGCACTCATCCATTCTACCGTAGTCGACCCACTTGAAGTTCGGAGCTTCCGTAGTCTCATTTCAAGTCATTTTCTGACGAGAAACACTACCAAAAATGGGCAAGGGGGGTTCACAACCAAATCGGACCAGTGCGTTCGAGCCCGAACCCTATTTTTGCGGTTCACCTTCGATTTTCCATTATTCACAATGCCTTGAGAATGGAATGAACAGTGTGAGGGAGTGAAGGGGTGGGCAGTAGCGTGTGGGAATGTCATGTAGGAGGAATCGCGGGAGAATGAGACATTTGGCAGACTGGTGACAGGTTAGTTAGACATTAAATGTCAACGCCAATTTTCACGTCAACTACTTGGGAGCACCTATTAGGAGCAGTGATGACGACGTTGCTTGCCAGGCTGATGGGCTCGATCACGCGGCACGATTAGTAAAACATTTTTTCCTACTAATATGGTACCAGTAAGTCACCGAGTCGTTTTGATATAGAATAGATTTTGTTGTTAACATAGCCGGAGACTGAGTGACGATGAGGGCCATGAAACGAGTAGAGTAAGTTCCGTCTTCTCCTTCCTCCTTCTCATTGTAGCCCTGAAAATGCTTCCCTCAAAAAATTCATTCCCTTCTCTATCAGACCTATCGTCCTCACGTGATGAGCACGTTGTTCTTAGATCTTCAAGGATTGCTTGAGAAAAAAGTAATCCATGGTATGAGGGTCGAAAAGCAATAGCATAGGATAGCACGTTAACACGCGGGCCGAGAAACGCTAGAAGTTGGCCGTGCAAACAAACGTTTTTCACCCCCACTCGATCTAAAGGTCATAGACCCTTTCCCAATGCACTCATGTGGACTATTAGATTTGGCTCTCTTCTCTTTTCATTTATTGTGTTCGTTTCGAGGCGGCATCAACTTCCCAACGTTTTCGTGCTTCTCCTCGAAGAACTAGCAAAACATCTTTTGTAATGAATAAACCTGTAAAAGTTTAACTTCGTCAGAATTCTCTATTACAACAGGAATTATACAGCACTAGAATTTTTCTAACAAAAGTTAGAAATATGAAGAGGAAACTTGCACTTATGACTACTATGTATTGGATGCTTTTTTCGATTATAAATGTGTTGCACTCAACAGCTGCTTCCGAGGCGCTTATTAATCATGTGTTGCGAATGTTTGCCAGTACTGGCCCGTTATGACTGGGCTGAACTGATGACGATGGTGCTGCTGCTTGCTCACAGCTTGCAAAAAGCTGGAGAAGATGCACTTGCCCATGGAGGCAGTTTTGCCAAATGGCGGTGATTTAGGGGTATACCGCCGGTAAAACTTCGAAGTGAAGTGCAGTAGGCAATTGTTGGAGTGCTTCTCTCATGAGCTCACTGTAAAAACTGCCCACCAATCTTCCCAAATATGAATCAGCTGCGGTTTTCACTTTCAGACTTAATCACAGAGCAGAAGGGCATCATTTCTTTGACCCGCGCCAGAGGAAGCGACTAAATCAAACAATAGAGTACATCATAAGTGTGTTCCGGGTAGACTTTGACGCCTCTGCGCTGATGCAGTTTTTGCGTGAATTATGGGAAATGGCCTGTCCTCTGCAGTGAAGCGCAAAGAGGGGGCGAACACTGTTGAACTTCAGCAGCATGAATTATGAGCTGAAACAACTAATCGGACTTTCAGCGAAAATTTCAGTACATTGTTCAAATTCTCTAAAATAATAAAAATACAAAAATAAAGTAGCAAATCCCCTACTGCTTCGATTTGTGTGCTTTTCCGGAGTGCATTGATTCAGGTGTAAGTCCTCGGCTGGTTGAATGTAAGCGATCAAGTTGTTGATCATCAGCACAAAAATATCTTTTTGAGAGATGGGATGGGGACTTTCAGGACAATGTTTTCTGGTTTTCTGGTTTCTTCTTTCCACAGCTGTCCATACTTTCTCGGCACGATAAGAAAATTCTTTTACTGAGTTTTCCATCTCACTTAAAAACGCACTGCTCAGCGCTCAACGTTATCTGAGAACTCTTTTTCCACGTGAAAGTGCAATTTGAGCTGGTGAAAGCCATCCGTAATTACTAGTATAATAAATGAGTCATCATGTGACGCTTCCAACAAGTCATTCTATCTGAACAAGGATCAATTATTGCATCGCGCTGATTCCGGAGCCCATACGATTCCTCTCGTAATGGTGCCTCAATATGCCCCTTATCCAGACCTTCCTATAGCAGTTCCTTCTGCGAATCTCTGCCAAGTCCATCGAGAGTGTGGAGGAGGGCGGGAGAGGGGATGAGTTTCTGCAAAAACAGCATATAGCAAAATAGCAGGGTCCTCGATATTTAAACTTAGTAGAAGTTTTATCACATTGAAAAGAACTCCTCCCCCGTCTTCTTCAGAATCACAAGGCCCATTCCATAGGATACAACATCTTCCTAAAAACCGAAATGAAGGCTCAATCGTTGTCAATCAGCTAAGGAATGGTTGATCCTGTTTAGCCAAGACCAGGACTTACCATAGGCTAGCACGTCTGATCCAAAAGTGCTCTTATTGTATTACCTAATCCATTGAAGCGATAATTTGCCTTCGAAACTATGCAAGTGCTGTTCTGAAGGACCCTATTGAAGACAATGGCTGGAGGGCAGTGCGGTTCTGATAACGTCATTGAACAACATTGATGTAAAAAGCGTTAGGAGGACGTCTCTACCCTCGCTCTCCAGCGCGCTGAGGCGTCTGGTCTACTAATGCTGGTCGATGACGTGAACTAAAACGCACCACCCTTCAGCTATCGTGGTCCCTGCCTTTAAGAACTCACAGGTTCACATAGTTATAGAGATAGATCTCGTTCTTCAGCTCACCAAGAATTGATCAATCAAAGTATCGATAAACAGCTCCAAACCCAACGCTCCCATGGAAAACTCCGCCCGACATGCACGATTTTTGAGCCATGTAGTGCTGAAGTGAGAAATGCCGATAATGAACGCCGTTGAACTGCTTGCAGCGATTTCTCATACGATCGGAATTTTTCTAATAGATGTCTCATACTATAAATATATCGATTTAATGGGAAGCCTACTTTCAGAAAGGCGGGGAGTCATGGTGAAGCGCCTCAGGAAGTGTTTACATCAACTATGTAGTTATCATATCGCTGTAAACATCGTGCGACATACGACGCTCAGAACATCTAGAGATGTAGTTGGCGATGATTCCAAGACGCGATAAGAATGTGTGCCTCATCGCCGAATCCCGTGGGATCGCTATAAAAATGTCAAATTAGGATGGCATGAGGGAAACAAGATGTGTTCAGCAAGTAGTATATAGCGAAAAAGTCTTAGATCCCACTTCTCAATGGTTTTTTTTCTTCTTTTCTTTTTCTGGTGAATAATCCTGAACATTCAATATTTCATAGGGTCAAAATGTGCTAGTACTCCTCGAGAAATCAGAGTATCTTTGAATGAAGCCAAGCAATTTCACAACCAACCTAAAAACTCTTCTATAGGTCTTACTATATCCAATACTGCCTTTAGTTCAAGCACCTGTACGTCTTCAGCGTTGTCAAGTCTGGTAATTATTCTTAGGAACGTTTCCCAAAATTTGCGTTCGTTTCCGCTTGTCTGACCGCGACACTCTCGACTTTTTCATGCTTCGATGGATTGGGCTTTCAAAAATACATCAACAGTGATTATTGAGGGAAAAGAGAGCTACCACGAGGCCACTCGATAAAGGGTTCTATAAAAGCCTTAGACATGCACATGACTTACTTGGGGAAACCTTGCTTTTCTGTTCATTGATGTGAATGTGCTGAGCTAACCTTTCTAGGCAAGACTGAGAGTTCGAAACTCTTCACCAGCAAAGTGCAAAGCGAATTTATTTAATAAGAGGGGAAGCGTCTAGCGTTCCATTCAAACCCTTAAATATCAACTAGTAACAAGTTAAGCAAAGTGGTAATTACTATGCGATTAGCTCGCTGGCGCTAGTTACTTGGTGAGATAATCGCACGGTAATTACCACTTTGCTCAACTTGTTTCGACTGAATTCATACTCTACTGAAGTGCTTTGCTGCTCGAAAATGTATTATCAGGGAGATAAGAAGTTTTCATTCGCAATCTGTGCTAGTTCCTAAAATATGCTTAACCTTGGTCCGAGTAGAAGGCTCGAAGCCCAGGTGTGCTGATAAGGTGATGCACAGCCGTCTACTATCCCTTGTGCAAGCGTAAGACTTGGCAATCAATCGCTAGCATCGCTAGTGATTGCTAGAGCATCGCTCGAACATCTCGAATTAATGGGAAATCGCGCGATTGAACGTTAAGTTGTCTCTGTCTTAGTGCCTTTTCTATGCAGAGACAGCGATTCACAGATCCTCATGATCAGATCACACAGATCCTCATGGATTTTGACCGTTGACTCCCAGTAGTACACATACGAACACTTTACCTGCACAGAGCTTGTCTTTATAACTAACCTGGACTGATCCGCGTGAGCCTGTGGGGTATTAGTAAGTACAACGATTATAAACTTCATCTTCTTGCACAACTGTGCCTTCAAACAGGCTCCCCTATCCCATTTTTCATACTGTAGTGGTATATGCCAGACGCGACAGTCAAAGGGTTCATCCGAAAAGGGGCCATAATTGACCATTTTTGGGAATAGCAATTGAGAAATACGGGATTTTCGTTAGTCTTTGGTTGAATAAAGGATTTATAAAGATTCTCAGAATTAATGGGGGATACTTCATTTCCATTTTGCACATTAGGACGTTTGAGCGAATTTCTCAGGAAGTGAATTCTAGCTTTTAAGTGCCACTTCAGTTGTGGATCGATAAGGTTTTCTCCTGTTCGAGGCCCCATACATGGCTTCTGTACAGAAATAAAAAGCAGATGTTCTCTGCTTTCTGAGAAAACCTCAAGGAGATTCGAAATTTTGACCTGTCATACTCGGCGATATCGCGAACGTAGCAGATTTATCCTATCGAAGGGCACGATAAGGGATTCCCGAGGAAGGAGTCCCTTCCAAAGAAACAAGGGGGATTAAAAGTGAACTGATTACTGTGACTTGAAGAATGGATTATCTGCTGTTGGAAATCCCCTCTGACGAAATCTGAGGCCTGAAACCGGTTATTCGAAAATTTCCACTTTGAAACTTCTTTACTAGAGAAACGCCACTCAGTAACGGCAGCCATAGGGGATGACAAATAATGTACTCAGAGTTGATTTCGTCATTACTGTAAAGGCGGACAGCTTTCTATTCTCATCCTATAACTTTACAACGGTAGTTCATTTAACATCTGCTGAACATCTGCTTAATCAAAGATGTATTGTATAAGAAAAGTTTCCCTCCGAAAAAACGTGTCTTGACTTCGGCGAATGGCTCTCTTCTTCAGTTGCGGAACAGTTTGCTGCTGCTCAACCACCGTTTTCCCACGATCTGAGCTGTGCTTTCTTCTATAAGCCGGCCCAATTAGCTCTTTCTGGCTATTCCGATCTCAGCAACTCTAACGTTACGAACTGAACAGGTCCGATCTAGCCAAACCGGTAATGCTGTTCGAGGAGCTGCTTCCCTTCAAGGTCCCAGAACCGAGCGAGATGGCCGACGAAGAGGTTATGTAGTCAGATTTTCAATGAACTGACCGATTAACAAGTGAGAATAGGAGCATTTATTAGCTACTCTATAAAATCATCCAATGACTCAACTCTGGGTATTACTTTGTCATATCTGGTTCTGAGAAAAGTTGCACTGCAACTCTGAAATCAAGTAAGTTATCAGTAGCGGAAGTGGTCCAAAATCTAGAAGCTTCCAACAGTAATTGAGAGGTGGTGAAAATTTGAGCCCGATGTAACTTATTCCACTTGGTAATCGATTACAGTCAGAGACGCAGTGTACCATTATTATTCTGTTTCTATTGCGCCAAATTCACCAATTACTTGTAATTACACGCATTTCGTAATGTACTTGATTCGCATTAAGTGTTATGCAATATACATACAATATATCATTTCAAGGTGAAACTCGGGTTTGGTGGGGGGGGGGCACGCGACTGCGCGGCCTCTTTTCGTCTGTTCTTCAGCGCTTAGTCTGATGGCGCGTATTGAAACTGCCACGTGATGACGAAAGAGTAACTGTCTTGGGACTAAGCCTTGGAGAAGCAGACGAACAGAGCACCGCGCCGTCGCGTACCCCCCTCCCCCTCCCCTACCTGAGTTTCACCCATTTTAACGTATTACGAGGTAATATAATGCGGCAAAAAACGCATGAAAAAAAGAAGCCTTACTTCTCTCACTTTTACTTCATTATTATACGAATATAAAAACCGTGACAATTTTGATGATGGCTCGGTGAATCACTAAGCACTTCCGTGTGAAATATGTGACCTGGACGCTTCGCAATCGCACGCCCAGTTTTCATGCGCTGCGGTTGTTAGGTGCAGTAGGAGACCTGTTTCTTCGCCCTTACAAGGAATCTGTGACGCTGTCAGATAACAAAGAGATCAACCTGAGGCTATCTCTAGATGAAGTCCTGCTACCAGCAATCTTATGGGTGGTCTCCTCCTTTAAAAGAACCTTTCCACGCGATTCCAACAATTTAATTATTCGTATGAAATTCGGATGAAGCAAATTCTCATCTGCGACTATTCAATGAAGAGTGTAGTAAACTAATGAATAAATAAAAAACATAAAAGGATGGCTAATTTATTACGACGTGAAGGGGTTGTATACTAAAATCAGCTCTACGACATTCCATGAGGAATCGATTGCTATTTTCATCAAGTGGACCTCCAAAACATCATTTCTTGTGCCCATTACTCCTTAATGGGCATGAGACATTTAGGTGTAGTGCAGCGTATTACCCCGTAATGTGACCTTGATAGTGGAACCCTAAATGACTATAATGACAGCGTATTCGTAGCTTCAGCGGTTCGTGATGTTCGCACTGAAGCCGTGGTTTTTACAGATATCATCTAAGTTTGGCTAGTTTGTTGAATTGTTTTCCTGCTCAGCTAGGTCATTCAGACCTCACGAACATCCTAGTCACTCGTAGGGCTAGCGTGACTAGTGCTTCTTCAAATTGTTTTCGTCCTCAAATGGGTGGTCATTCCGGCTACCTTGTAAACTCTTTTGTTACTATTCTAGCGGAGCAAATATCTTGCACCAGTTTCTGAAATCACTTAATTTCGAACTTTTCATGAATTTTGGTTTGCGAAAGGTTTCACTCAGAAATCTTAGCCGCTAATCGTAATAATCAAAATCACCAACGCACTACGCCCCCCTCCCCCTAAACTCTTTGGACTTAAGCTGACGTAATCCAGTTACCTTTACGATACTGTTGCCTTCTTATTTTCTACTACTGGTGAAAGTGATAGCGACGTTTTTCTTGCAATCGTTCTAACCTGACATAGAAAGGTCTGTTAGACATGGTTACCTCCAACAGATTGCTGTACAACTGCGAAAGCGCTATGAAGAGGACCTAATGAGTTACTTACTGCCATGTGCATTATAGCACTTCAATTGTAGGCCTAGCTCTGAAATATGGCCGAGATTTCATTTTTGTCATCCAGAAACGATTTCTACGCGAAAGTATACAGCGACAGAAGATCATGAATTCTCTTTCATTTCGTTCATAGGCGACTTCTATCGATTCCCTCTATCGACTCTTCTAGAACTTCAACTATGTACCAGTTACTCACAGTAAATTTTTTGCGACTTCAGCCATGGAAACTTTATTTCTTACTTCAATTAACCAACGTTGAACATCAGTGTTATTTCGAAAAGCAAAATCTTTCTAAACAAGTATTTATATTAATTAGCTCCCTTGGACCAGCACCCTGATTGGTCTCAAATTTGCTGATATTGCTTATTATTCTTAGTACTTCATTAGAAAATTCACAAGTTATAAAACAACTTTAATTACACTTTGAAACCTCGATGGGGGTCTTATGTGGATGCCGGAGGAAGAGTGGAAACTGTGGTGGCAGTAATTCACTGTGCGCCTTCGAAGGGCTGAGTAGAGCTCACTCAGGAATTGGGTATTTTTTTGAGAAGATTTACCACTTTTTTGAGATATTTGGCAATTTTGCAAAATGTTCAGAATTGTACAGAAATCGATGAGTTTTTTTCATGTTTCAATTGTACTAAGGGAGTTGTAATAAGGGGGAAAGCAGACGCACTAGCCCTTGAGTGGGGATCATTTTGCCCATTACTTTTTCTCGGCACGTGGCTCACCTCGTTTCCGAGTACGTGATGATGCAATATTATGATTTTACTCACCGCCAAAACTAGTGTGCTTTACAATCAGTTTCAATAGAGACTTGTCGCTCCGCAGCTCTCTTCGTGACGCCCTTTGAATCCGAGGCATTTCACTATAAGCACGGCGGTTAACTCTTCGTTCGGCCGAGCCACAAAGAGGGTGTGGTTTTTACCTTGTTTTCATAAGGGGGTGAAGGTGAGGTGATCGCATTCTACGGTATGGCTTCCTATTTATGAGCAACAAGAGAGGAGTAAGTTCTTTTTTAGAAAATGAGATGTGGGAAAGTTTGGCAAAAATTAGAGGAATTTTGATAAGTCCGTTTTTCAGCAAGCTGTTCTCAGTGAAGGTCTCGTATTAAGCCTGGCTTTTCATTTAGCAAGGGAGTTTGAAATCTTGCTGTGAGCCATGAAAGCGGAAAAAGTCTAACGGAACATCGAGAAGGTCGCTCGGAGAAAATTCTGGCGCGATTCGTGAAGTGCGAACATTTTTACGTCTCACTGAGCACCAACAAGATTCGGCGAGACCATTGCTGCGGAAACCCATGAACTGCTGAGCTCGGGGGAACGAACAGGTGGCAAGGGGAACGTCGGGAAATGATATCCCTCTGATAAAAATTTCGCAGGAAGTGGAAAATTGAGTAATCAAACAATATGTTGAGCTAATGCGATACGTACCAATATAATGACTCTGAGCAATTAGTGTTGACTTCGAGTTTTCCTTCTGAAAAAATTCAACCAAAATCGCCCAATTAGAAGGTTGGCCATTTTTTACATAGCACGCAACGTGGCACTCAACTTGCTGGACGTTCTCGTTTCGCGTGCCAAATTTATGGAGCTTTACTCTAACCACAATTACAGAATTAACAAACGCGAGATGTGAGTCGCACTTATTCGAAAACGACGCCTTGGGGAGGTTTATTAGGAAAAAACAATTTCAGAAATGAGTAACCTATGAAATAAACTGAAAAGGAACCAAACCTTCTCTCTGTTTGAAACCCCTTGGGCGTGTCTCTAGTACGGGGCATTCTCTAGGGCTAAGCTTGGGAGGGGAATGAATTCCGGAGAAAATAAGGATTGCTTATGCGGGTTAGGAAAGACTGCACTCTGCAGTCTTTCCTAACCCGCATAGGACGTATTCTCGTTTTCAACAGAATGTATTTTTACGAGATTTTAAGCGCATTGCCACCACAATGCCCCCATATCTTGCGATAGCGCCCCCATGTAATAATATGATGTAATAAGGTGCATCTGTACTTACACTGACGGTCAGAAGTTTGGAAAGTTTTTTGATTTTGACCGAGCGCTGCCAACAAATAACGATATTGTCTCAAATTCGTATATTACACACAAAATCAGCTGCGGAACTGCGGAATACGACGGGCAGTAGAACTTTCCAAATTCGAAAAATGTGATTGTGAAGTAGGATTTTTTTCATGAGAAATGGCGCGCCAAAGGTTTGGAAGCCCTACCTTTCAAAGCGAATTCGCCAAATATGTAGCTCTCGAATCCACATAAGAAAGAAACTTGTAATTTGTTGAGTGAGTTTACAATTCTATGACGGCATCCTTTTTATTGACATTGGACTGATTGAAGCATCATTTTTGAACTCTTGAGTCGACGCCAACACTTTGTGAGTAAATTAAATTGTTCTGGGGAATGCTCCACTGGACTCTGTTCTACGGCATGCGAGCTCTTCCTTTGAGTGCACAGCTTACTGAAGTTCAGGTCTTGACACGATCGCTTCATAACAGGGTCGCATCATTGTCGTGATAGAAATCCCATATTTTTCGGCCGAATCTGACTATTGAAGGGAAGCATTTTATTCTTCAGATTATCTTTGCATTTTCCCCAGTTCACGTTTCGCTGGATACTAAGATCTGGTAAATCGACAAATGGTCTGACAAAACCTCATCTGTAACAGAACTCCCCTCATTCTGTCTGCTGGAATCCGACACCTAAAATTAGGTTTCTAGTTTACAGAACACTTCATATAGCTCACAATCACACTTTCGAGAGGAAAAAAAAATTGGCTCGTCTTCTTGGTGGTCCAGTCTAATACTTAGCGCGAGGAAGCCACTCGGATCCCTTTTCTCTGAAAGCTTAACAAAGGTTGTTAGGACAACTTCCGTAATGTTCACCTGATCCCGGCCAATTTTGCTCAGCACTTCAACTTTCATTCGATTTCGAGGTAAATTGTATAAGTGGTTTCTTGGTTGAGGATGGTGGGGGGGGGGGGGGGATCGAGACCGAGATCGAATAGACAACATAACGGAGTTTTCAAAAATTGTGAGGGTGTTTTCCCTAAAGGATCGTTCTCTATATGCTTGCTCGACTCCGTTAATGCTGGAAAACATTGAAGCGCTTTTGTAGAAAGAAACTCGAAACTTTCGAAGCTTTGAATCTTGAACTTTCCTGGAGTCTTGAGCAGCTTCTTTCTGCGTGGTGTTTAGACAAACATATAGAACAGAGGTAATATTTCTCTTACATTAAATCATTCAAAACTTGCATAATACTTCATATTTCAACTAAAGTTAACAAAAACGAGCAATCATCGAAGAGTATAACTTTCAATGATGAGGGAAACAAAAAGTTTCCAAACCTTTGGTGCGCCATTTTCAAACAAATCGTATTTTTCGATTATGATTTCCGATTCCAGAAAACTGCTTTGCACATTGTATTCTACATCGTGAATTTTGTCATTATATGTGAATTTGAGACAATTTCATTGTTTACTGGCCACGTTAGATGAAAAATAAAAAATATTCCAAACTTTTGACCGCTACCGTATCAAGTGAAATATTGAACTTTTGTCAATAATCGAAACTTATTTGATCCTTCAGATATGCAGCACCTTTGTGATGGATTAACTTCTCAAATGAATTCCGTTATAAATTACATTAATATCAGCATTAGTTAAAAAGCTGCTCAAAAGTGTGTCCGTGTCTTTTTGAATCTCACAAAGACCTGACAAACAATGAGAAAATTGTGGCGTGCTGCACAAAGCAATGACGACGTGACGAGGACAAATTGTTGCGCTCGGCTCTCCCCTTCACAGATGTGACGGAAAAGTGGTTCGTTTGAAGTAAAGTATTTCAATGCCACCACCATTCAACAATGGACGTCGGCACACCTCACAAGCCTATTTCTGTAGCTTAACTGAAATTTAAATGAACAATTGAAATATAATCCCCTATGTGGATTCATGATTCTCGTACCGATTCACAAGAAGTCACATCTGAACCTTCTATAGAAAGCGTAAGTTGTCTTTTGTCTTCATCACTTCGAAATATTTTTAAAAATATCCTAAGTGTTTCTGCTTTACCGTCTAACTTTCTCATGCTCAGGAGAACGGACCCAGCGAGAGCTTTGCCTGATACTGATGCCTGTACTCGATTAACTATTACCTCGAATACTCAAGCAGATAATTGCCAACACCCCCCTTACCTTTCGGTTCAATAATGAAGACTATTAAAGGAGAAAGAGCTAGAGCCGAAGGAGGGAGAAACTCACCTAGTTGAGAGGCAGACGGATCTCTTGAGGGTGCAGACCAATATGCAGTGAGCAGCGAAAGATCAGCGGTCTAGCATGGTCTCACTTTTGGCGCACTTGGCGAGCCACGCCCACCCCTCGCTTTTTTTCGTGTATGAGTCTCTGGACCTTCAGCGACGATAGCGTTTTCGTGAAGAGGGCAGCACCGATGAAAGTCTCATTAATCTCACAATCATCGTGCCCCATTTTTCGGGTTCTAGGCCATTTTCCTCAGTTTTTTTTCTTTAGTGCATCACTCACCATCTCTAAGTTACGATGGGGTGCTTTTCATCGTGAACTTCATCTTTGAAATAGGATATGAAGAACGATAAGCAAGGCGTTCTCCTATCCTTCGAAGAGTAGCTCGTGCTTATGCCAGCTCGTCTGCTACGTAGAGACATCTGAATGCGCGTCCGCTTCACACAACGAATTTTTAGACTTGTAGATGCCAAAACAAAACCCCGGATACAGCAACATGGTGACGGCTGGTAAAAACAGCGGACCCTACGACTGCGTGCCTAACGCCTGGCAGAAGAAGAAGAAGAAAAAGAAGAAGTAGATACTCAAACCAAGCACTACTATTTTCATAGCTATCGAATTGTCACATATTAGCGAGTCTGGAGTAATAGGAGTGAAAGGCACGGGGTTGATCTCAAAGCCGGGCAACAACCCCGCCACAGCCATTGCTTGTGGAGGAGAAGCAGGCAGTGAGAGGTTGATGTGGTAGCATGGTGGTTTTTTTTCATCTCCATCACCGTTTTTTTTTGTTCCAGCTATCCTTGTCTAAGCGGTCGTGGTGAAGTGACGGGCAGGGTCAACCCTACCGTTGTTACTTTTTGCAAGTTTTCTACGACCCCCCCCCTTTCTGGGCACTTTGGGACGACCCCCCTTCAAGTAATACCTGAACGCGTATTTTTCGCATTTTGAATATGCTGAATCGCGCCCAATGGCGTCCTAGCGATAGAGCGCGTTTGCCGACCGTGAACAGGCGGCAAACGGGGATCCAGAAATCTGGACGAACTTTTCTTCGTTAAATTTCAGGTAGCTCCGAGAAAGGTGGTGGATTTCGGATCAGCGACGCTCATCCTTCATAATCGAATCTGACTTGTTCTCAAACTATTTAAAATAGATAACTTATTAAGCAAAAAATAGAATTACGC
>KZ345257.1:136979-155485 GCA_002352805.1 Teladorsagia circumcincta
CGGACACGCACGCAGCCGGCAGCGGCAAATTTGACCTCGGACAGCTAGCAGGGCTCAATCTTGGCGGTCGCCTGTCTCGCCACCGTTTGTCTAATCACTCGCCACAGGTCTATACGCGGCGATTGATTGGATAGCGAAGAGAGCGCTATGTTGAAGAGGGCACGGCGATAGGAGTCTCATCAATGCCGAGATCAAGGCGAAAGAAAGGAGTCCCATCTCTCGGGTTCTCAGCCGTTTTTCATGGTTCCGCTTCCTTTCTGGTACTGCTTACCATCCCTACAGCAATTTGGAATGGGTTGAGTTTTCATCGTAAATACTGCCTTCAAATTCTGATATCGGTCGTATGGCATGGCTGACCCAGCACTGCGACATGATTTCAAGTACCTTTCCGTTGCCACACAGGAGCTCATCCCTGTACACTTGCTGTCCGGAGTGGCATCAGAATAATGCCCTTGCAGTGAACTTACCGATCACTCTTCGAGGTTCCATTGGCTCCTAGCCCCTAGTCTTTTTTCCTCAAATCGTGATTTTCAGCGTCACTCCCTGGACTGGTAGGGGTAAATATAAATCTACCTGCCGATTCCACTGCACATTCATCCACACCGCTCCATCTCAAAATGGCGTAGGACACCACGACCTCATGTATAATGTTTTGAACGTACACATAGTTTTCGTTATTAACCCCTCGTCATCACCTATCAAATACACCACTATAGAAGCAGAAAAATGATTCGTGTTTTGAACTACGGTAGGCTCCGAAGTCTCTTCAGTAAGTATTCCGCAAAACGGCTTGGGGCATTTCATTCTGTTTTATAGATTCAAAACATGTGGAATGATATATTAGTATGAAAGCTACCACAGATCGTGTCTTGCTTCTGTTTTGCCTTCCAGGTTTGTAATGGTAAAATGCTTTATTGGTCGACGTTCTAGCAAATCATCGTTTCCAAGACCTAAAAACTGGTCGGAGCTCTAGCTGTAGCTTATCCACTTTGACTCCAATTCGTCAATCATCATATTTTCCAGAAAGCTCAAATCAAGATAAAATTCCAGCAAGAACCTCTTACGAATCCCTACAATTGCTCCCACCCCCACTGTACTCCGTGAACAGCTGTGAAAAGTGAGGCACTTTTCTTTAAAATTCAGTATTACGAATTGGGGTCTGAGTGGATAAGCTACAAGTGGAGCTACGAACCAGTTTTTAGGTCTTGAAAAAGACGATTTGTTCGAAGCGTCTACACAATCGGAATGCCCAGGTTTCAAGAAGATCGGACATGGACCAAGCTACCATTGATTTCAATGTAATGGTCGAGAAGCTCCCACTTCAGTAAAATATGATGTCTTCTCTTGTAATTCTATCTGCCATTGAAGGAGTGCTTTTTGCCAGGCACTTCTCCTCTATCTAGGATTTCCGCTAGTCAATTCGAATTGAAAGGTGATGTCTCTGTCGTTCTCAGTGTTTCTCAATTCCGTTGTCGATGAGGTCGACGTGACGTGGCATGTAAGGACAACGATGGGCGACGATCGGACTCGACAAGGCGAGCGATTTGAGGCGAAACGAAATTCAAGAAGCGGTGAAGCGCTGAGCACCTAGCTCTTGTTTTATCCCGGCCGGTTGATGCATTTGCCCTCGGCTGGCTGTCCAATCGGTCGGTTGGGGCTGACTGGTTGGTTGGCAATGTTACCAGGGCGGCACATTTGCTTCCATTTGCATATATGCTAGCGGCAAATCGCCTCGTCCCGAAATCAAAGGCAATCGTCTCAAAAATTCAATTACAAATTAGCACATTGTGGTGTGCGCGCGACGTGCGTGTCTCGCCACGAACCTGCGGATATGCGTCGGCCGCCGTTACTGCCGAACTGAACTCGATGAACGCTATGTCTTCAGGAAATCCCAGGAGTACATCTATTTGTTACCGCACAAGATTTTCAACCTGATATAAGTTCTGTGGTAAACTCCATCAGAAGGACTTTAGATTTGTAACAGTCCCTATAGACCAAATGCGGGCGTTTAGATGTTCATTCAGTTATTATTTCTCCTGTCAAATCGATTATCGATTGGGTCTCTGCCATCTAGTTGTTGATGAACCAATTAGGCTATACTTCGATTTTACGCGTTTCTGGTATAAGTGAGGTCTTCATGAAGACACAGCCCCCATCTCATTCATCACTCTCGCACTTGCCTTTATAATTTCCTGGTTAGAAAGAAGTTCGAAAACCGCTTTCTTAACATCTCTAGCTGATTACTTATATGATTACTAGTTATCCAATGAATTTGATTATCGACTTGGGCTTCTGCTATATGATT
Organism: Teladorsagia circumcincta; assembly: GCA_002352805.1. Taxonomy (NCBI): domain Eukaryota; kingdom Metazoa; phylum Nematoda; class Chromadorea; order Rhabditida; family Trichostrongylidae; genus Teladorsagia; species Teladorsagia circumcincta. Next base: position 139,285 of record KZ345257.1, read on the forward strand.
GTTGAAGAAGCTAATTAGATCATGGTATAGTCCATTGGCAATGGCTGCCATACACAATCGGCAGTATATGTACTTCCAAAACCATTTTCTCATTTTTCGTCGTGTTCGAGATGATTTCAGAAATCTTTTTCAAGCCAAGAACTCCGCAGTTTTTTCACCTTCGAATGATTACTTTTGCGATGCTTGGACTTTCGATTTTTCCAACAAAAAACTTCTCCATATCGAATTCATGTGGAAAGCGGATAAATGTAGAGCACAAAATATTTCTTAAATATTTTTGGAGGCTAAATCGTACATGTTTCTTCGGTAACATTGATCTTGTGTTTTGAAGATTTACACTTTTATCATTATTCACGTGTTTGAAAAATGTCAAGATAAGTTCACCATTGTTCCCTTGCTGAAGAACTCTTGGAAAAACGCTCGGCGCTTGCTATTTGGACTTCGGCTTTCCGCTGAAATTAATTAAATTTATCTATGCACAGTGAATATCTTTAAATACTCCCGGTCTTCAAACTTCAAATAATAAATTTTAGTGATTTTCGAAAGCTCTGAAGTTCGTGAGTTTGACAAAACATCAACTTCGATATGTAAAGCTTACTTTTCATTGCCTCATTGCTAATGAAGTCATTGCTAATGAACTAGTATGATTTCTATGAGGAGAAAGTAACAAGCCATCTTGTCATCATTTCAATCTTTTAAAGATTTCGAAGTCATTAGAATGCCGTTTTTTTCTCCTCTCATCTGAATTTACCAACTCCTTTCAGAGAAACAATGCAAAATCCTTTTGCGATTAGCTTTTTATTCCAACTTCGGCGCCCACGTTTGGCTTTTGTGTTGGTTTCATTACGACTCTTGCCCCTCTTATTTTGATGGTGTTATTCGATTGGAGAGCAATTGCCGTATGCTAACTCCCCCGATTAGATAAACATATCCATCATTGGGCGTTAATGGCCACTTCACAGCCTAACTTCTTTATAGCAGTGATTACTTTCAACTATACTGCTGTATCAAAATCTTAATGGGGTCCGAATTTGTGTCAAACATCGGCTGCAGAATCGGGTAATAAGGGGTGTTTAGCCTATTTTGAAAGGGGTCAGCTACATTGAGATTCAATTCTAAAGAGATTGAAAACATTTTCAGAATATAGAGAAATTTTGAAACTAATCTACAAATTCTTACCCCTACCCTTCCCCTCCGCTTACGGCAATTTTTGGGATATGCTTTGTGGTGCAGTGCCATATTAGATGAAGTGGGAGTGGCATGATTGAAAATTCACTAGGTTTTTTGGCTATTTCTTAACCTCGATCCAAAAACCCAACCCATAATTTGCTGACTCCTCGTCTTTCTTTATTATTATTGCTAGGAAGGCTCAATCTCAGATCATCACTGATTTCAGAAACACCTCAGAAAGGTCATTTCATGTGGCAGCCCAAATCTTAGGATCGGGCTGAAATTCAAGGGCGTTACAAATAAATATATTTTCTGAAGAAACAGCACAATGAGAATAAGAGGAACCACCATTTCCGTCATGGTGAACTTCCGTTTTCAAAAATGACTCAGTCTAATGAGATACTTTGGCATATAAGGCGCCAGCCGTTGACACGCCCTGTTTATTATTATTGAATAATTGATTTAGGTGATTTATTTCCTATTACTATGGACCTGGATTTGGCTGCTCGTCCGAACAGAAAAACTAGAAGATTCCAAAATTCCAATAGTATCCCTGTAAACTGCATTTCTACGTTTTTTTTACGGCCCTGCGCTTAATATTCATGCTAAATAGTTGTTTTGAACGGCATACTTCATGAAATACTAAGAGTTGACAATTTTCTGCTGAAATCTGTCATCAGTCTCTGAAATGGGCATTCATTTCCTGTTGGTTAAATAGGCTCTCTCTAGATCTCGGAATTAATAGACGGTTTTCGAGGAACATTCTACTGAGGGCATTCTGTAGAAGCTATGCTAGCAACCATAGTGTAGTGTATATTTTCAAAATCGTTGTTACTGGCATTATTTTCATCCATACATATTTTGTAACGTCAAATTATGCCCATACCATGAGACCTTTTCGACCGCATATCTGTCAATTATTTAGTTGTTTTCTGTGACACTTGAAGAACAATGCTACATCCTACCTACCTACCCCAACTAAATACTCTCAGTTTCTGTTACGTTATATTGTAACCAGTTTCTCAATCATCACTCTTCTTTTCATCCATTTATGTTCTCTCATCATGAATTCCTTGCATTGCGCTCGAAATACATCGAATTCAGCATGGGTCTAGCTCATCCTCCCTACAGCAAATGACTATTAATCATCGGAAAAAGAAACCACCGAATGTTTCGACCTACTAAGGTGAGACACCTCTGCCTGCTCTATCGCGCTTGCAGCAATCCACAACAGCAGGCGGGGGAGGGGGTGGTTTGATCGGCAGCAGTTCAGTGTGCGACATCGCGATATATTTCTTAGCATTTTTTGAGGTCAAGCTCAGGCAAGAGTGCATGCGCTGATATTTCATGTTTTTAAGTCTGTTTTCACTCGATGAGCGGTGTCGAGGGGTTTCGATGACGAGCGTTCAGAATTCAGTTGGCTCTACGGTGTCCACCTCCGGCTTCTTGACGCCGCGGACCCTGTCCCACGCTGCCGACTTGGTCCCAATTGTCGCCGATTTCACGCTCAGTTAGACAGCTGTCGAAGGTCTGATAGGGCTTGATTTCAATTATGGCATAGCGAATGCAAATCGATCTCCCACTCACATGCCACTAGCATTTCACTGCTCATTGGAGCGAGGTCATCATCACTAGAGGCACTCAACAAGTACACGAAATTTCGTTCACCAATGCCTAATGCATCATTCAGAGTAAGAAATGCTTCTAACAACTATGCACCATAACTACTCAAATGAAAACCTCTTTTAATTATTTGAACTTTTCAAAGCAATATATCTTTACTGGTGTAACTCAACAAACTTGTTACGCAACTAACGATGTTCTGTCTTTTTCAGCCACCCGGGTGAGTGAGCGGCTCGAACGACCTATTTCCTGAATTCCATCCCTAGCATCCGAATTCCAAGGTTGTCATGAAAGACGCATTCCATTAGCAATAACCATGAGAATTTCTGATTGTTCGAGAGTTAAGCTGCCTAAAGACCAGCAGCTTAGCCCTTGCTAGTCAGTTGATGCTTTGTTGACTACGCCATTGCTTTCGAACGAAGCGTGAAGATGCCTAAACAGTAGTTTTCTAGTGAGATTACTAACAATTATTACTGCTCTTAACGTATGAAAACAAAACATGACTTACCCCGATGAAATCGAAGACTCAATGATGACGTTGTACGTATAAGACATGTATTAGGGCAGACATGCCGTCAACTGACTGCGTTGGTTGTCGTCAGAAAATTATCGACAAATCACGTGGGAATTTTGGAGGATTACTTCCCAACACTTTGCTCCGTTACGATGGGCTGCAACATGCTTAAGTGTCCACTAATTTGCATACATTTGAGTCAGGGTCATTCTGTGTTGCCCACCACGACATGAACCTGCGTGAAATACGACGCTTCAAATGATTGAACTTTCCATCTAGCATAATGGTTTTTTCTCTGCCAAGAGTGCAAAAAAAGATACCCTTAAAAATATTGTGTTCTCACATTTCACGGAGCTGCTGTTATATCCCTAGGGTCCAAACAGCGTAAGGCATCGCGTTGGCCAAATATCAAGCCTAGTGTGGTTGCGGCTGCCTTTCTAAGTGCTATCATCTCTAAATGTTATTCTCCAAGATTCCAAAATGTGCGTCGAGGGAGGAGGGAGTGTTTGGAACGTACCGGGTGTAGGGTAAGGAACAGCTGAGATCGAAATTTTGTCGAAAATTCCAAATTGTTCAATTTAAGCATTAATTCTAGTATCTCGTCTGAGAAACTCCGATTATAACCCCATTCGGAAAAAAAAATCCAAGTATTTCACAAATCCCATGAATTCTGCGCAACGGATGCTTATCGGTACTTCGCTATCGGTAACTGCTTTTTTTTTTCAAACACCTGTAAAACTCCAAAATGTAGAGTTCTGATCTACTTCGTACAAAGGGCAAGGGGAATTTGGAAGAAATACAGAATATCAAAGAAACTGACATCTGGGACATCAAAATTTTTGAGTGAACGGATTTTGCAAAAAATATGTCGGAACCTCAAGCTCGTGACGTTGTGAGAAAAAAAAATTTAAGTGGATCATTCATTCAAAGGAGGTACTATAGAATTATTTTGAGGGCAACACTGTAGGAGTTTTGAATTGACTCAAAAATGTACCTTCCGAACATACCATCTGGAAATCAGCTTTTTCACCTGTTCAATTGAATATCAACATCTGTAAGGTCGAAGATTGGCAAAATAGCTCCCTGGGTGTGATGCATTCAACTTTTATCTCGAATAAGAAACTTCCCACGAGAGGGCCTGACGCATATCTACAGGAAAATTATTTCAAGCAAGTGTTCTCTAAAATATCCCGGGGGCTCAAAAGTACCGTCATTGTGAACTTTCAAGATCTGTGGAGATTCAATATGCGTATCACCAGTTATCACCCTGTGAATCACTAAATATATATACATGCATACTGCTACGGCGAATTGACTTCTTCGTGAAAACGACTGATGCCTGATGCTCCGTTCGGGTGTGCGAGAGCAAAAGGCTTTAAACAGCTAAGAATGATGAAATGAAGTTCGCACACGCTGTGGGCAGTGTCGAGGGCTTTATCTAATCTGAGCAGTCCCTCTAATTCCTCAGTCAGTTGAGTTAGGGCGTGTGTTGCACCGAAACAGACATTTCGCCATTGATTTCTGCTCGAGAATGAACAGAATAAGTCTGTATAACAATTTGACGGGTAGTGGTAGCCAATTCTGTCTGAATAATCAAAAGCCTAAATGGCGTGCTCCATTTTTAACAAGTTAATCATTGAAATGGAAAAATACACAGAATGCCCATGGAGCGCTGGAAGAGCCACGGCGCATCGCGTCGCGCCTCAGTGAGCTGTCGAATAAGCTACGTGTCGTCGTCGATCCAATGGGAGGACCTGCCTCGTGCCACCTACTCGTCCTCAGTGGCATCTTTCGCTTGCTAAATTCGTTTCTGTGCATTCTGTGGCTATCTGTGTCCAACGAGGGTGTCTGCTACGCAATCTGTGCACCTTTTCCGCGATAATCGCCGTCGTCACGCCCCTAGGCAATGGCTACGGCTGCGGTTGCCGCTGGCGCTACTGCTACTGCCGTTGCTGCCGCTTCTACCGCTGCTGCTCCAGCTCTTCAATGACTTCTCATTCACGACATGCTAATCTCATTCATGGCTGATTAAGTGTGATCGCTGCCACACCGACCGGTCCTGCAAGTGCCTTTGTCGTTAGACCTTACTATACTCTCGTCGTGCGTTCCTTAGTCTAATGTGTTTTGATTTCGTGGAATGAAATGCATGGGCATGTGTCGTGGCAACGATTCACTGGTCGTCTAGGGAAGTATAAGGTGAATTCTTGATTTCTGGTGATTATCATACTGAACAAAATTTACCTCGATATAAGTAACAATGACCGAATCATGAATCTTTTAATGGGTTTTCACTCAAACGACCGTTGCTATAGAGCAAAAGGTATCTCGTTTGTCCAGCTGCTACGCAACATAAACTCCTTCTCCTCAACCAATCACGATTTTAATTAATCGTTTTTAGTAGTTATATGTAATACAACAACAACAACATCAACTGCGCAACTGCGAGCCTATCACGGATAACTTCGCAAGAAACCTTCCCACGACTTTGCACAATATTCTACACCTAGAACTGCCTTTCTTTGTGGAGGGTTTGGGCCTATTTGTGGAAAGACGTTTTTTACCGATCGCCAGGGACAAAACCACAAAACGCCAGCGTAATTCGTTCAGAACGCTGTCGCTAACAAATTGCAAAGGACAGGTTTTGAGAAAGGGTTCCGAACGCATGGGAAATATTAATTGCGATGTAGCCATCCACTTGGCTTTCCAACGATTTCACTTCAATTTTCGGCTCCAAAAAGTTGGACAAACAAGTTCTTGGTCCCTTCAAACGATGAACGATTTCTGATTCTCCCAGCTCTGGGTGCTGTATGCGTACTTCCGGGACGAGGAGTCAGCCCTGCTCCCGTGAAATTTTTTCATATTTGTACTCCAAAGCGACTCCGTTTGAAATATCGCACCTGTGCCCAAATAGGAAAATGGGACGATGTCGGCTGATCTTGGGTTCCCACCCCTTCTTCCCACATGCATTTTTGCTTTATGAACGCCATGGTCACCCAATTCACATCAGAACTGACTTTTCAAATGCTCAGAAAGACTCGCTATTCCACAACCACCGCAAAGAAGAAAAAACAAGTGCTACCATAGAGTGCCTGACATGATTATTCGTAGCTGCCAGTCACCAGCCGCAACTTTTAATGACATGTGGGCAGGGTAAGAAAGCCAGGAAATGAGTTCAACAGCAAGGGATGAACGCCAGGGGAAATAAGGGGAAATAAAAGGAACTCTCCGAAATCAATACCTTTATGAGAAACGTCATTCATTCCCGCTGAGGTTCGTTCTTGGCCAGCAGAACAAAAGTCGATTGAAAAAAAAACCTAGCCGTAACCGAAAAAAAAACTACCTAAAAATGTTTTCCCTATAGCTCAGATCGAATCCTTTTGGTAAAAGGTCTTGTAGACGGGCAACGTGCTCCAAAAGATCGAAGTTTGTCGATTCTAGAGGGAAGTTAGTAATTTGACTCGAAGTGGTGAATGGTTCGTCAAGTAAGGGTTATCCCGGTAGTGCCCTTGAGTCAGTTAGTGGAGGAGTAACCCGCTGTCATAGTCCAATATCCAACTGGGGCAAGTTTGGAGTCATAATTGTCAGCTATACTGCCATTGCATTGATAAGTTAGTATCACTGAGGAGACCGAATTCATACCCAATAATATTATATCATATGGGCCACAGACGTATCATAGCCAGCCCTCTGTGCTTTCGCGCTTTCTCCTTGAGATACTCTCAGGGCAGGTACTCGTCGAAAAGAGGAGAGCCACAAATTCAGACTGAGATTCTGAATTTGGATGGTTTTGTATTTACAGTGAATAACTTGACATTTGCGTCAAAAGGCGACCCGAAAAATGTAGTCCTTTTAGGGCACTTTTATAGAGCGGTCCTACTCTTATCGAAATCAAAACCTGAGGGGTAAAAAAAGGACAATAAGATAGCCGTGTGTTGATGGCCCTTTAGCGGTCTGAAAAGCGGAAATCAACTCGTAGTCCTATTGTCTTCGTAGCACCCGCATAAGTGCCTGTTGCACTTTTTGGCTCTTTCTTGCGATTTCAAATGTATTTCCATGCCAATGCTTTTGCTCACAAATCGCAGTAATCATCTCATTAAAAGGACATACCGACGTGCTAAATACTGCTCTTACACGCTCTCACCCACATGCGGTAATGCAATTATGGGTCGTCATCATATCACAGCCGTAGCGTGCAAATGACGCAGATAGTAGTAGTCGAAAAACGTTTTTTTTGAATCTGACCTTCTGGCCAACTTGGCCGCCTCTCAATCAACTCCCTCTATCTCTCCCTCTCTACCCGACCAACTCTCTTCCTGGCTCTGTCACTCACTCTGAAATCTCGAAAGTGCTCGGCGTTTAAGGCATTTGCATAAGATATGAGAACGTGTCGCCTTCGTGTACATGCCGCGTTTCTTTCGTGGCTGCTTTTAAATTTTTACCGATGCCCTCGAAACGTGTCTAAAATTACAAGCAGCCTTGATGTTAACGATTTCCCGCGGGACAATTTGACATGGCGTCCGTCTTCAAGGGATGGCCGGATGGGTGGACAGTGTAGTGCTACTGAAACGATGCCCGTTCAATTGCTATTACTCGCATAACAACTGACTGTGGTAGTGTAAGTGTGAGTGAGTGAGGGAATGAGCGTGTGTGGTGGTCCAGCGTAACGCGTAACCATCAGCTGTGTGTCTGTGTGTTTTCAATCAGCTAGGTTTGTTTATGAACGACGCTCGAACACCCTCAGCATCAGGATTGTCCAGTGTGCGTGTGTAGCCGTTCCAATTCCCATTTTTTGGCCTCGCATAGCGTTTCTATACCTGAATCGGCGCCGAGCCATTATATATGCGCACTACATAAACGAGCTAATAGCAGGTGTTACTCGAAGTGAATGCTAACTTGAAAGCCGAAGGTCTTTAGCACACAGAGTACGTTCTATGGGGAAACGAGCATTATTGAGAAAAAAACTAGGTGGCATCGAAGTCATCATAGAGTAGAAAAAGGTAGCAGCACATTCCTCTGACTGTGTTGATGCTATTGCAAGCCGGATCACGTGACAGCAGAAAAGCTCTCACAAGGGAAAATTTGCCGCTGAATAGTTTTCTAAAAAAACATCATCGACCTCACTTGACTTAACAAGGACCTACACGCATACACACACTCATGCACACACTTCTTCTATGTCTTCAAAAGATGACTTGAGTCGGCCGCAGCCGCTGCGAGGCGTCCCCCCCCCGCGCTTCGCATACTTATGCCCTCATCCACTTGCCAATTGTTAGCTCCTCATTTCTAGCCCGCAATTGCTAGCACTATGTTCCAGACGATCATATCTGTACGACTCATTTCCATGTTACTATAAAAACCTCCTACCGCCTACTAGTTACTAGGTGTTGGTGCTGTGATACATTCAACGTCATTCAACCTGTCGTTCGAGCCGCAACTACCGGGTGGACTACGGTACATCGATAGTTCCGTAAGCACCACCACCACTGGGAATCACAACAATTCGTTCTCGTCAACGCCATCCGAATCGACTAGTGGTCTTCAAACTCTAGACGGATGTATGCTCGGTTCGGAGCCTGAGCCGCCGCTGCTCTCGCGGATCGTTGGAGTTCCACCGCCACCGCCACCACCACGAGCCCCGTCAACAGCGCTTCTACGTCGACCGACACCGACCGCTGGACAAAAACCCTCGCAAAAGCAGTCACCGTCGACAAAACGCGACACTAGGAACAAATACAACGAAAGCCCGTTCGAGGATAAGCAGGCATACATAAGCGTATTTGTGTTCTTTATCAATGGCATCTTAGGCTCTAATACTTGTGCTAGTTTTGAGAGAATTTCAAAAGTTCACTCTAAAACAAACATTTAATTTAACAAAGAATAAGCTAGTCTCAGTACGAAATTCCTACATAATGATACTTATTTTCAGCGTACACCACTAGAAAAAGCCCGACATCTTGACAACCTTCCGTCATATCAGGTGAGCTCCGAGGGTTGCTTCTATCTTACCAAAAAAATTTTACTCGTAAAACTTGAAAACTGGTTAGCAGCGGTGCTCGAGTAAATGCTAAGTTAAGTTTCTTCGGTAACCATGTTAAAAATTGACGTCAATGGAATGAAAGGTTACAGAGATCTTATCGGGGCAGTCGTTATTTAGAAGGTCCTGATATCTATGAGGCGAAGCTCCTTGGTAGACTAGAATCCTCCAAGTGATTCGGGCTTATTATGAAGCGTTTTTGGTCCGCTCTGCCACATTACCGGCTTCTCAGTGTAATTCACTGATTCCATTGGTGTTGTGTGCTTGAAGCTTTGCTTCCCAAACATGTTTAAGAGCAAGTGAAGTAGGCAAAAAGGAGGGGTCGAATCAAATATTATGATGAGGCTCCTCGGCAACGATCGAGCAGCGGCCGCCAATCCAATTGCCGACGTCTATACGAAAGACATGTGTTAAAGGTGTTTCGTTGGTCACCTCTTTCTCTCGTTACGTGCTTCCCTTCCATAGCTCCAGCGCTACCAGAACGAGCGTTTATGGACAACTCGCGCTGGCATACTCACCTCACGTCAAGGCAGTACTAGTGCAAAAAAATGAAAAAAAAAAGATTTCGAATGAACAAAAACAGAACCGACATCTGTCTTCATGGGACAAAGATCTTGGATAAAAGGTATGAAAATCGTATTGTCACAATTTGGACATCTGCCAGCGCCAGTCACTCTTGAGCGCCAACCCGTACGGGCTTTTGACTTGTCATTTATCTGCGTAGTACGTCTTTCATAAGTGACATGTCTAGATATGACTCTTAGAAACTCCAATCGCTTCCGCAACATAGTTCCTGAGAGAGATGCCGTTCAAAACTCTGTGAGAAGCTCCCAGAGCTTTCCTTGGGAAGGTGGCACGGGACATTAACACTCCAAACCCATTAAGAAGCTATTCGAAACGGATTTGATATTGCGAAAAAGCGTTACAAAAAGCCGCACACGAAGTGCAGATTTCCAAGTCATTTATTTCACACTCTTTCATGAGTATGCTGGTTTTTCCTCCATTCATCAAAGCAGCCCTTTTTCACTTTTTCCTGATGTCTTCGTACTAATAACAGACTTGATTGCTTAGAAGAAGCACTACACATGTGCTTTCTTCTGAAATGACGGTATTCGCAGAGAAGGCGTGAAAATCTTCGTCTCCAGCAGGCAGAGTCGATTCATTTCGCGCACTATTTCCCCCGTGGGCTGCCCCCTTCCCCTTCGCTATTCCCCCCTATCTCGGTCGGATAATATCATTTAGCTGATCAGGGAACGCCACCCTCTCTCCCTCGTCCTAATAACGCTCGTCTCGTCGCGAGTACAAACGAGAAACCAATCGCAAAGTACGTCTTTGGCTCTTCAGTTGGAGTGAAGTAACCCTGCTCGCACCTACTTGTTGGTCATGTTCGGCATATCATGAAATCTGCGCCTTCATATTCATTTACGTTAATCAAGTTTTGTACCAATGCACCAGAAAAAGCAAGCTAACGTTAAATATTTGAGAAAGGTGAGCTTCATCACTTCGAAGGTATGACTTTAATTTTGATGTTGACCGCATTCACTTTCAGGCACAGAAGCTTCTCGACGGCTCGCATCAACTACGCATAGACTCGCACCACGTTGGAGCTCCTGGCCACGGCGCAGGTACATTTACAAGTTTTCTGGAAATTATTACGGTTTCACAAATTCCACTTACCAATATCATGCCATTATCATCACCTGTATAACTCTCAGGAGGCATGAAGCATTTCACGTTGATGAAAAGGCTCAGTTCTCCGGAAACGAAAAAATTTTCTCGACCCCAGATCACGCTAGCTCCTTCACTCCACTTTTTATTCGGGGCGGTTTTTACCTTTCCAAAATGTGAACTTGTGAAGCGAGCATTCAACTCCGTTTCGAAGAGCTAATTCAGAGTATAATAAGCGTAAGCCTTGGAGAGGGGCGCAAAGGATTACTTGTAAGGGAGAGGAAGGTAGCCCTAGAATGGTCAGTGCTGGAGTAGGCTCCCGATAAAGTGTGCAAGGAGCATCAACTTTTCTGTTGCTTTCTATACTCATCGGCGTGATGAGAAGATAAAATGAATGTAAAGGATCGGGAAGAAGGAGGAATAATGAAGAAAGGAAGTGTGTTGTAGAAGCGGGATAGTACAGAGAGATAGATAGATTGATAGATAGCGGGATAGGGAATGATTCCCCGTCACCTTATGTGGCCATACCAAAAAGTAAACCTTCCGTTGCTCGTTAATCACCATTTCTTAAGTTCGGATAGTCTGGACCCTGATTGCTATGCAAATAGGCTTCTTAGTAAATTCATGAATGAATGGATTACCTAGGGCAACAAAGCTATTGCAAGTAACAGCACAGCTCACAAGTATTACTAGTATTATTAGTAATACAGCAGTTCCAGTAAAACAGTATTTCACTATTCGTTTCAAGGGCTATCGGCTTGGAAGAGATAGTTTGTTGGAGTGACTGTACGGTAGCTGTTTGAAGACGTCCTATTTCTTTTTTCCAAGTCTACAGTGGATATCTGTATTGGTTCTTAAAATTTCAGGCCACGGTCATAAAAAGGAGTTTGGTCCTGCGATGATTCTCTACTATCTTGCATCCGCATTCCGAGCCCTATATCCACGTTTAGACGACGATTTTGTCGACAAGCTCAACTATTACTACACTACAACGATATGTTAGTACTTTTTATTCAGTACCCTTTGAAGAACTTTGCCGTGAACATTATTCTTACGCCTAAGTATGGCGTTTTTCTGCTCATTCACGGCTTTCGATAGCATGTTAATCAGGGCAGGATTAATCCCTTTAATGCGCAGTTTATAAACATTTCCGTTTCAGTGGCTTCTTTTGCGCTCCTGGTGTCAGCGAAGCAGTATGTCGGTAAGTTCTTTTTTATGGCGGCAATCTTTTTTTTTCACCAGTCTTGCATTAGAACAACGCATTACATAAAATCTGGCTTCATTCCAGTCATCATAGACTTACTGGTCAATGCAGCGCAAAAACGTTCCTATAATAGAATATATACTAGTTAGTGCGCTGAAAAGAAGCGTCGAGTGGAGCGTGTCCATAAGAGGCGCCAGCGACGTGCTCAACAGCTGAGAGCGCAGCTGTGGCCCAATGTGTCAGCTTCGTGAGCGTAATTTATGAATAGCAGGTTGTAAATATGATGCTCAAAGCTAATGCAGATTGATTCAGTTGTCCTCCCCCGCCGGTGACGTAATCTGAGGGATTTCACTCCGAAATGTCACCTTTTTCAGGTTTTCCCATTCAATGCTGGGTTCCGGCCACGTTCACCGATGCTATGGAGCAATATACGGAGAATTATTGTTGGGTGCAAAACACCTATTGGGTGCCAATGCAGGTCGGTTTGTAATGGGTTTTTGAGAGTCTGCCATTGCTGTGGACTCTTTCCATTTTCGTGATGAGATCCACACCCATTATCGCCTCGTCGTTTACGTCGTCAAGTCTATCTAGTCCTTACAGAATATGCTTTTAAGGAGGACATTCCGCGCGAAATTTATTCGCGACGCAATCGACAAATTGGCTATTATCAATGGGTGCCTTTCATACTGGCCATCGAGGCCCTACTTTTTTATGTGCCATGCATACTTTGGCGAGGGCTGTTGTATTGGCACAGCGGTAGGTTTTATGCATACTACTCTTTTGACTTATGAAATACTGCTTCGATGATAGATTACTGGTACTGATAGAGCTTGCTAGGATGATTACTTCTACCTCGAGTAGACCTTCGAAGCCACCAAAGTGGAATGACTAGGTGCTGCAAACACAGTACAAACTTACACACAAACACAGTTCTACATACATGAAGGTTTTTCGTTAGCATCGGAGTGTTCTGAGTACGACCTATAGATACAAAGTGGCAAACCAGTATGAAGATTAAGTAGTAGACCTCCCATACGATCCGACGTACTTGAACATGCACCTCGCAGTGGACTTGTTGTTAGGTGAGATGGTCCATCATTAAAAGAATCGTCTACGGGAAAACCTTGCCCCATCCTTACGAGGAATTGATACTTCAAAGCCTTTGCTTCATGAGGATTGCAAAAAGATCGAGAAGTATCGTAGGTTTTGTTATTAATCCAAAAAACCAGGAGGACCACAAGAAATTTGAATTACCGCCGTAAAACTGTAACAACAGTTGTCGTCGTGAAGCAAGCACGTCAAACTTGTTGAAAGAAAGAATATGAACGCACTCCACCTTGGACCTTCCCAGGAGCTTACACGTGGCACCGCAACCGCCAAGCACTTTGTTAACACAGCACTTCTGGTTTCGCCCACTGGTCCGTTCCGTCTTACATTTGAGCCTTCGCAGGTGCTGTATCCCTTGGGTATTTCATTCTTTCCGCTCCAAACTTTGCAAACGGTCTTCAGTGACCATGGCCAACACCTGCTCAAAAAAAAAGAAATAAGCAGTCTTTCCGTGGAGGATTCCTTTAAGCACAGCCTCAAAAAATCCAAGTCTAGTAGGTCCAACAATTACAGTAGGGTACATCAATTGCCGCACTATTAAAGTGGGTAGCACTCATGCTCTTATTTTTTACGTGCCACTTGTTTGCAGTACTTCCGCTGTGTTTGCGTTCTGTTCACTTTAGGGCGTTCCTTTTCTGACTTGGTTCTTCCCCTAGTGGATCAGGGGATACAACTCTGGCAAGATGGGTAACATCAAAGCACCGAGGAAATCTAGGAATTATCCGAGACAAACCCTGCTAATATGTTTTGTAAGATGAGATAAGATAAGACTGATGCTTCACATCTTTTCGCGGAATGCATGGCGCAATTCCAAGAGATCCAAAAACTCAGCGGTTTCTGCTTTACTTTTTCATTCAAACATTAGAGGCTCTGGAAAACTTAAGCAGTTGAATTTTAGAGGACGTCTTGCTTTGTCTGGAAGGAAACTTAACGTAACTGTGGGTATGCGACCCCTTTTGAGGGCTGTGATCGCGATTTCCGCAAGATGGTGCGGTTTTGATGGCGTCATTGAACTTCGTTTTTGGACTAGCCCTTCAGCGCTTTGGGTGTGTGTGTGTGGTTGGAACCGCCTTCTAGCATCCTTCCGCAAATCATGTTACATGTGTCATCAGAATTGCAACGCGCCTCAGATGTCGTGATCACTTCCTTTAGGTTTGAAAGAGTCAAAATACAAGCTTTCGGAAATCGGAACAGTTCCCGTAGAATTCCTCTAGTGATGAAAATTAAGTTGCCGTTCGGCGAATTTGATTCGAATTTGTAGGTTTAGGTATAAACCTGCAAGGCCTCGTTCAAATGGCATGTGACGCGCGTCTGATGGACTCCGAAGTGAAGTCGAGGACGGTCTACACAATGGCACGTCATATGCAAGACGAAGTGCAGGTAACAACCACTGTAGTACTATTGATTACTGCAGTAATGTCTGCAGTAATTCAAGGTATTTCCGAAATAGCCATTGTCCTTATTTTGTGGAAAATTCCAGTTGACGAATGTCGATCGGTCCGCACACTCACGGACATGTTTCTCACACATGCAAATAGGTGCAAACTGTGGGAGGCATTGCGGTTGTTATGTCACTATGCTTTACATTGGTATCAAAGTAAGTTATCAGTTTCGAGAGTTTTGAGCTGTTGACAAAATAATTTTTTCCATTGGCTAAATCTCGAAACAAAAATTTTCCTTGGTAATAAGTCGTTCCTCTTATCGTCAGACCAAAACCCTTTCACATTGCTGGGATTAATAATCGGTTCAACCACAAGTAGAATGTAAAGGCCCTGAATGCAGTCGAGGTTTCACCACCAAGTCCATAGTCGACAGTATAGCAGAATGAAAAATCACATCGACACTAAGGCATTGTTTTCCAAATGATAAATTGATTCCCGGATTATTTACCCATTGACTAAATAACTTTCGCAGTCTGTGCAGGAAACAAATCTCTAGAGCTGGCTTCGGTAGAAAACGCTGAAGGCTGGAACCCACAGTTTCTCGACAAGCGTAAATGGAATGTTTGAAGAGTAAGCGTGCGAGTTCTTGTGGCTCTTGTAACTCAAAGGCAGCGATCACTATAAAGACGGAACCTCTCGGGGAAGCACGTGCACTAAACGAAGCAGTTACTTGGCTGCCGGGGAAGCGAATTGTGGCACTTCCACGATGAAAGGTGCGCTGGTTGCTGAGCAGGACTTTGAAAGCACTCCGCCCACAAAAGCGGTCCGCCCAGCAGTTTACTCAGTGACTTGGACGAGAGGCGTTTCCAGCAGTCGCACAACTGGAGCAACTCGCTTGAAGCGTGACTTGGAATGGTACCAACAAATGCGTTGTGGTGGATTTGCTCATACGTCCGCTTTCCAAGCTGTTACCCGTTCATAAGCGAAAACCAGCGGCCAAAAAGGGGGTCCCGTTTTGCGTTCCCTTGACGGATTCTTCTGCTTTTTTCGCCACTGACGTAACATTGAGCACCCCCACGTCTTTTCGAAAGCCTTCTAGAAATATCGTAATCGCTACCCTTTAAGGTCACCCTAGGATGACAATATTGTCGTACTTGCGCATGAAAATGAAAGCAGTGGTGCGAGTTGGCGTGTGTTGAGGAATGAGATAATCAGCACGGTTAGGGAGAATAGGCGAGAGATCACAACAGATGACCTGAGGCAGACACCAGCATGCTGCGGACGAGAAAAGTGGAAGCGGTCTTCGCAAAGTGTACCTAGGAGCTGGGAGGATGGGTAAACTGTTTCTTTTGTGACCAGTTCTGCCCTATCCACCAAAAAGTCCATTCATCTGAACCTATAATGGGTCATGCCTTTGATTTTGCACGTGTTGCAGTCACACGATCGCTTTTTGATGCTACCACAGCGCTACTCGCACATGCTGTGCGGTGGCTGGGTTT
>KZ345257.1:158910-182114 GCA_002352805.1 Teladorsagia circumcincta
AAGCATACTTTGGAGCCTATATGATACCGGTTATGTGCTGAAGAAGCTGCACATTGGAGGGACACCAATAACTGGTGATAGACTGGCTTCAGTCATACGTGCACCACGCGACGCGCTCCTTCATCATTCGTCCAACCGTGCCGCATTGGACTCAAATCCCTAATTCGTGTCAGATCATGTTGTAAACTGCATATTGCGGGTGTCGGTCAGGAGGTTCACGTTATGGCGGAGCGGCAGAAGTGGTCGCGCGCCTATCGTGTTACAATGGGGGGTCGCATCCAATCAAACAACCCCTCCGTCCTCGTTTCACTCAGGGTAGAAATGCGCCAAGCTATGGAATTCCAAATTGACTTCCTTGGTCTCTTTCCTCTTTGATTAGTTGGCTAACGATGGCATTTTTGAACTTTCGAAGTATGACAAAGGGAGCTGAACGCAAGAAAAATCATGGGTCAGTCATCATAAAAACATGTCTTCAATAACGCTTAAACCCATGTCCAAGAACTGACCGATTGATTTGACCCTGAGGTGCTGCACCAGGCCGGGACAACTAGCAAAAACATTAACGGGCGCCGCCTACTTCACAGTGACCATTTTCAACTATCAGTCACTTCGAAACAGCTTAAAATTCCTAACCCAACAGCGAAATGGCTCTGAGAGAATCCGTTATTTTCAACACTCCGAGGGCTTCTCAATCCTCTATGGCTTAATATGACACGAAGAATAAAATGGGTCGTGTCGAGCTTCCTCTGTTCTCCTTCCGGAACATAATAAGCTCATCACTTTCGAGAGTCATGAGAGGTTCAGAAAATCCAACTCCTTTCTTGTTTTCATGCGTACTGAATACAGATTATTGGTCAAAGAAAGTCATCATAAGGCTACAGCTCGTTTTTCGGAATTGACGAAAAATGTTTCAGGTGCGAGTACTCGGCAACATTCACCGGCATACTGTTCAATGTGTGCTTATGATTAATATGTTCAATGAGAAGATATTCTTATTTTTATGGTAAGTACAAGTTAAAATAAGTAGATGCTGAGTTGTTCGCTCCCACCACTATAATCACAATATCATACCAAATTTTGTCTTCAAATCGTTCACGTGCTCTCAAATAACCTGTTTGACCCTACTGTTGTACTGTAGTAATTTGGAGTGATACTATAGTTGGGAGAAGGCATAGGCACAGCTTTTTGCGGCCTGCGCCCACTTGACGAGATAGTGTAAACCGCCCAATTCAATATTTCATACACCTTGTTTGATTTGCTCACCTTTTTTCCCACTACAGTGACTTCATTCTCAGTGGTTCATGGCCTCTTCGTTTCGCACTAGTTTTGTCGTATCTTGGTAGAGAGCGTAGGCAAACAGATAATCGGTTCCTGCGACTGTTGCGCTCTACCTGCAGCAGAACCATTTTAGAGCTCTCATTGTAGCCACCTAAGTTTGTTTGAAAGAAATTTCGACGTGAGGAAAACATTTTGGTTCAAGAACTATTAGGTACATTTCAAATGACGCTTTCAGTGAGAAAATGGCATATTTCTACATTGTATTGAAAACGATGTGCGAAAATTTGACCGCGCATACAAATTAGTATTTATTTTTGAACTTACATTTTTACCTTTTTTCATCCCCATTCTCTGATGATATGTCTCTACTGAACATTATGCTCGTGAGAGTAATTCCATTGCCCTTGCCAAAACTCTCCAATAAATTCACTCATGGGGTAGTTGTTGGCGGCTCGTCAGTAAATCAACGATCCTAAAACAGCGGAACGTCGATTTAGTGGTCGCTTGGTCCAGTTTATGTTGTGTTCGGGGTTTCTCCGAAGATGTAGTGAGTGCTTCCGCCCACCGCTCTCGACGGCAGTTGTGCAAGTCATTATCGTTGAAATGTGAGTCTGAGCACTAGGCGTAGGTCTGCTGAACCTAGACATCGCTTCGAGTCCAGTCGAGGGATGTGAGTTCGAAGAATCTGAATTCTTCCCAATTACCTCATACAATCTCAGGATATGAGCCAAAAATGAAGGTGGCAGTTCAAACACAAAGTAAAAAACTGGTTCGAAATCCAGTAAAAAAATCAAACAAAGGTAGCAAAACCGTCAAGTGATAAAAAGTTCACATACGGTGAAAAGTGATGTTTCCAGCATTCATTGATCCTTTTTTGGGATGCGCCACACATACAACTTTTTTGCCAAGTCGTAATGGTATAGTAAAAGTAGAATGTGATATGAACTATGCCATGGATTGCGAATGCCAGCGTCAAGTAAGGCGATGAGAAAAATTTTGAAATACCACCCCTACCCCCTCCCCACCCGCCCTCCAACCCTTCCCGAAAACCTTTCTTCAAACACAAAAAAAGCGCAACCCTGCTGCCTCACCTTCCGCCATTAAATTTGTTGAAGAAGTAGAAAGAGCCAAAGGAAGACTATTGTTAATTAACCATATAAAGAAATGGAGCAAAAAACGATAAAGTATGGACGAATAAGATTAACCTGCTGTGTATTCATTGATCTTGGGCGTTGACCCTGGAGCAGCTTATGTACTAGAGGAAGTTTTCGAAAAGCTCTTCATAACCGGTACTGAAATTGTGAAAATTAATGAGAAAAGATCAATTTGAATTGGTTTACGAGGAGAATTCTTCATGAGTGTGGGATTTTACGCCTTCCAAAGCCATCAGTTCCTTCATTTAAGTCAAATCTGAGAGATTGATATAGCGTTGTGAATTAGAGGTTTGCTATCTTCAAACGTAGTGAATTAGCTCGATCCGTTTTGCAAGTCAAAAATTGCTCCGTTGAGGATTTTTGCCCGGGTATCGCCAAGAAGTTCCCCTTCACTGCATTGGCACTCTTTCAGCGGCTCCTTACAGGGACGATTTTGTGCAAAAATGAAAGCAGATTCGGAACCGAGAAGCCTTTTGCCTCTCAACAAGTGGGACAGTGAATAGCAATTTCCTACTTTTACGATTACACTTTTGTAAATTTGGCGTTGAAAACTGCATTTCTGTTGAATGGCGAATTTCTTGCTCTCATTTTACACAACCTCTTCCAAAATCCCTCGATTTTCCTGAATAGGAATTTTTTCCTTCAGGGATGCGCAGTAAAAGTGCGCGCAACATTCAGTCCACTGCTTAACATCCCATCAGATTCGTAGACTCATTTGAAAGTTCAAATATCTTCCGAAAACGTGCGAATTTCTGATTCTCCCTTCGGACCATGGAAATTTTATGCATGCGGAATAATACTGTGATTAGTAATCCTCAGCCAAGCTTGCACAGCATCGATCACTTCTTGATGTTGTGTTTTTTTGGAGTCGTCCGACCGCGATGATCCCAGTGCATCTGACTCCTTCCTCTCAACGGGCCAAATACGCCCCCGTCCGCCACCTTGTGAGGATTCCTCAAGGCACGTTTGACCCTGGCGGATGCAAGCCGATCTGAAAGCCAGTGTTATCTTTTTGCCTTCGAATCCGAGACCAAGCAATAAAACCAGAAGGACGAAAACCTTGATTGAACTCTTCGAGGTTATATGCGTAATTCGACTCCGTGGCCATGCGCATAGTAAGAAACGTTCTATTAGTACACCACTCCTTTGTAAATCTGTTACCGTATTTAGAGTCATGCGGTTCATACTAATACTAAAATAATATCGAGCTTTTGGCGTAGGTCAGGCCCTCTCCGTGATTCGCCATGCCATTCAATACCATCGAATATACGTCGAAACCATGATAAGCTCACAAAAAATCCCTTTATTCAAATCCTCTAACCGCTCAGACCGCTCAGAGTTGATGCTGGAGGGTACGCCGTCATAACGGTGTTGGCTTGGGTATTGTTCAGTTGCGCCCCTCAATGATATGAAGGATGAAGATATCCATCAATTGAAAAAAAGCCAACAAGATCAATAGATGGCGATTCGGCGTTGAGCAGTCCTTGTTGGGTTGCACCATACATTCTAGTTCCTCCAGACCGCAATTGCAGCTCGAACGCGATAAAGGCTACCCAACGCATTTGACATTGACTGAGCGAGCGCATAGGATGAAATGATACATGGCTTGGATGAGATTCAATTTTGATCCACGGACCATGCGCTACTAGTCGATGCACTACCTCTGTAATTTTGGAACAGTGCCTAGTACAGAGCAATTAACCATAAGTGGCTGCGTATCTCGAGAACTCTGCAAAAGGTATCCATCGATATCCGTGAAAGTATTCAATCCGGCGGGGTTGTAAAAATGCTGTTATAATTAACTGATTTATTGAGGCAGCCCCGCAGGCAAAGCGGACCCTTTTATTCCTCCACTTCACACATAAATGTCACGCGCAAGCCACTGCACACTTGTGGAACGATATCTGACGTTCGGCCAAAAATAACCTGAACGAAACCCCTGAAACTTCAAAAAAGAATTTGTTCAGAAAAAAATTACTGTAGAAGTACGCAACGACTATAAGCAGATGAAACAAGCTTTTATCAACTCGACCGCTTTCACACAATATTTAAGGCACCTTTCTCTGGGGACCGTAACTTCTTTATTTGTTCTATTTTTTCTTCAGGTCAACTTTTCAAAACCGATTTTAATTTTCTTGCTAAATTTTCTGCTCACATAGTATAATTGTGCGATTCAATTTTTTCTTGTCTGAAAACTTCTTCACATATAATTTTGACTTGTTTTTGTTTGTCAACTGCTGTTTTTCCCCGCCTCAGTACTCTTGCAAGAAATTCCCGCATATTTAAGAGTTTGATTTCCTCTTATCTCAGAATTGCAAGTAGAAATTCTCCATGTGATTTAGCTCTCAGTGTGGTTCAACTGATTTCAATTAAGTGCTAATCATTTACAGCATTCACTTTTAGGTTTTGGTTCTTAACTGTTGGTGTTATCACTGTATTTAATACCTGTTATTGGATATTAATTATGTTTATTCCAAGTCAGGTAAGATTTCCAAACCTCTCTACATTTTCGAAATATTTCTGGATTCCTTTTGAATTTTGCAAGACAAGGCAAAGTGGAATCAAAAAATTGCTAAGGCAATGTGTTTCGCCATTTTCAAATAAAACTCATATTTCTATACCTACAGGGCATGTCCTTCGTTCGGAAGTACCTGCGCGTACTTGCCGATCATCCCGCGAAGCCCATCGCTGACGATGTCACGCTGAGGAAATTCACGAACAATTTCTTGCGGAAAGATGGTGAGCAATGTTTTTTCCAGTGATTTGTTCTTAGTGTCCAAAAAATTATTCTGGTAAGCAAGAATTTGATCCCAATGCGCTCTGAGCAATAAGTATTCCACAATGTTAGGTGCAAACCTTTTCACCCCACTGTTCGAGCAGTTCTCAGAGGACAAAGAACGAAGTATTTCCCTGTTAATTATCACTGATCCTTCTCTAATTGCCATTGTGCCCTGTTCAGACTGCCTGATGTTCATAGTTCGAGCGCTTTTCAGCAAAATAGAGAATACTTAGCTACTAGTAACGACGTCAATTTTTCACACGGTCTCGAATAGTGACGGGCTGCTCGTTTCAAAGCGCTGACGCTTTCGAAAACTTCACATGAATGGTCGAAATCCGTAATCCTTCTGAATCCCTCGAGGAAAACATCACCGACGTAATCGTTAGACAAATAAAACTTAGCAGAGGAAGGGGACGTTCTTGAAATGACATCTCCAAGAACAATGGTCTGAGTCATGAGAAGGTCAAAAACCAATGGAATTTGGTGCTGACCACTTCTACTTTTGGATGCTCCACGTCCCTCACCTGGACTTAGAATCATGGTGGCGTCAAATACGGTTTGAACCGCACAATGACCTTTAGAACTCAGCTAATATAAATGTCAGTTCTCAACCGACCAGAGAAGTTGGATACTGACCACACATCCGAGCGTGGAATGATGGAAAGCCCGAGCGAAATTCAACACCCACGGGTGCAGTAGTCTAGAAAAATCCGGGAGAAAACGACATGAGGTCCAAAAAAGTGACCTCTTTCTGCCGTAGATTTGCTTTGGGCGAGCTAGAGGCCAACACGAGCTCATCAGCACGTGTTAATCCCGACAGATGGTTTCATGCCAACAAACTCATCCTTACATTGATAACGCATAAGCTAGAAAAGCTAATACAATGCCCTTCCAAAATCAAGAGCAGAGTACGGCGGAGGCGGTGGGCTGGCCCACGGCAGGTATCGCTGGTTAGGGTTGGGGTTAGCTGCGCGGCCGTGAGCGCGCACTTTGCGGTCGCACGTCTCCACTTATTTTCTTGGTGGCTCGCCGACCTTTTACAGTTTGCATACCTCCCCTCCTCCAACATCCCATTCATCGTAACATCCTCTTTCAAAACGTGGTGAACCCCATCCGCCCCCACAAGCAGAAGAATGCAGGAATTTGCGTAATAAGGGCATTCGTTAAGTATCTATTAATGGTACTGTATGAGCCAGATTCACTTAGTGAGGGATAAAATAAAGTGAAAAATACAGGCAAGAACGGCTTCTCGATATGGTTTCCTGGGTGTAACCGTAAGCACACCGCACTCGAGCGCGCTGTTGACATTGGAGCGCGCAATTCAATGCGTACTTCGGTAAATTCGTGGGCCAGGGAGTGTAGGAAGTCCAGGAGGGGTGGGGGGGGGGGGGGGTGAGAGCAGCTACTTGAAATTCGTGAACAGCTGGAATGTTCGTGACTAGCACCTAGTTCTATGACCACCATGCGGCAGCTCTCCAAAATTCCTGCGGCAATTTCTTAGCACTTGCGCAACTATCCGCTTCGACAATTGCGCAACGAAGCTGACGCCGCACCCTTCCGCACGCCTCGCGGAAGAGCATGGCCCCTCTAACGCACACGCTTCCTGGCGAATGAATCATCCCATTGCCATACTTCACATCCTACATACATAGGTGGTGCTTCGTGCAGTTGACGGCGACGTTTTCGTCGTAGCTCTCGTCGTGGAGTGCGCAGAGAGCGACAGGACACTGCGCGCCCCATCGCGAACGTGGTTACGGTGGAACCTGGGAAATCATCCTGAGAAATTTTTTTGTAAAATACAGAGAGATGTGGTATTGCTTCACTTTTCATGAAGCTAAGACTCCGCCACCAAAGCACCTGATCCGATTTACGATCCTATTTTTAGGGGTCTTCATGTTACGCATGATCTCGACACATGCCGGTGAACTGATGAGTAGTGAGCTGATATTGGCGTTATGGCAAGATTTCAATAATATCGATCGGACACCAACTCAGTTCTGGGACGCCGAACATGGACAAGGCACACTTGATTAGTCTTATAAATCATCATTAATCCATTGAGCTTTCCATATTTCCTGATTTCATTGTCTGATCTCAAGATGTCTATGTGTTTGTTGCCTACTCAAACTCAGGCGCTACCATAGCATCTGATATAATCCTGCCCTTATAGGTACATGTACTGTGGCATGTTCTCTATGATCTGTTATTCGCCGTCTAAGTCACTAAAATCCACCCAAACACGTGCCAAGGGCTGTTGCCGGAGCGCTATTACAATAGTGTTTCATGACTGTGTATTGTTAGGTCACGGCGCGAAAACGCTCACATTTGCCGCCATTGACTGAAATCGCTTACTCAGCGTGAAGACTGAGGAGCACGCAGACACGCGAGGCAGCATGCAATTGGATGAGGGCGGGAAGACAATTTCCCTCGAATCGACTGCTGCGTCCGCGACACGCCTAGATGTGCGCGTCTTCGCATGGTGACCTAACGGCACACACAACTAAGTTCCATCCAACCATTTGAAACGACGTACGAGTTCCTGGCACGGCTCATCTATGTCACTTAGGCGGTAAACGACACTAATATGATATGTTCTTTCGACAACTGCCGATAATGTAAAGTGTGTGACGCCTCTTGGGTGCTGAATGTGTCGTTCGATGCCAACAAGAATGCTTTCCTCATCTCCTTATTTACGTTCATCATTGCGCTTGCCGGTTCTACCACGCATACATACATTCAAATTCATATTATTCTTATGCCTCAATACGGTACTTGCCAATTTATGTTGTATTATTTTTGTATGTTCATACATTGTACTTGAAATGGAATCTCTCCCAACTCATAGAGCTTTAATTATTGGTATAACATTGAACATTGTGATCCCGTTCTGTTGTATACTACGTGTCATGATAACGATGATGATAATGACAATGATGATCGTTCAGGCCCCTTAATGTCTAGAGTTTTCTATTATCATGGTGTTTTTTTCCGGAATATTTCAGACCAGGGTTCGCCATGAGTCGAGGAATCCCCAATAGAGGGAGGGGGTCATAAGAGGAGTGGTTATCAGCGCACTTTGTAAAGAATCTTTCGAAAATATTCAAGATTTTTTGTCCCCACCGTAGCAGTGGTATACATTAATTCCTCCCGGGAGGTGGAATTTCAACTGAACGAAGAATAAGAAGTGAAAAATTGGAGTGAACGAGCCGAAGATGGAAGACGGGGGGTGGGGGAGCTCGCTAACGCGGATCTCTCGACGACAAGGCGTACCCTCGGTCAGATCGATGGTCCCATGCCACCTAGAGGTGCGCATACATAATGTTTAGATTTCTACCTCATCGGTTGAAATACGGCTTCTGTAGCGGCCGTCGTCATCCGCACATTCTAGTTTCAACTCCACTCATGGATTCACATTTCGCGTTCGAGGTGGTACTTTCTGGCTCTTTTTGGCTTCCAGTGTCATATTACTCGCATTCTCCTCTCATCCTCTCTTCCATCGTATCTATTCTCATCCCTTCCTCTTCCCCATCTCATCACAGCTGTTCAGTTTCAAGAAACAAAGAAACTTGAAAAAGTTCACATATTCTATCGTTTGATTTTGCATTTTAAAGATCTTCCTCTCCATGAAGCATCAAATGCGTCGTGATGGGTTTGACGAGCATCACTATTGCTGTCTTGATTCATATTAATAAAAATTTTGCATCAATTCAATACAATTCTGTAAAATGTTCCATTGTTTTCTCCACTGCGTAAAGAATGCGGAACAGTAGAGAAAAATTTCTCCCACATAATTTCGAAGCACTTTTACAGATTTTTCTGCTAATTCCTTGATTTTCCATGACCAAGAACCTCAGATTCTCGAAAAAAAAAATCTCCTATTGTCCCATAGAGAAATCTGATTCTTTAAAAAACTGACTACGAGTGAACAGAGAAAAAGAGTTTTCAGGATGCAACTGTGCGACATCCATGCAGTTTCCTCTGTTTCTTTGAAGAGAATTGCATGGTAAGGTTATAAAATATGCAGAAACCTCTTCTTTGAATTCGAATAAACAGTTCAGTTCATTCGAATTTCCGTACGTGTCAGAAATTACTTAGAGACATCGAGTTGGCTCAAGGCCATAAACACCATCAGCTCTCGGGTCCAGCATAACACCCCACATCTTATATTTTCGAATGGCAGAGTTGATCATGACTCCAGTGCAGTTTTAACTATAGTACTGACAGTTTTATGCATATCAAATCCCTGGCTTACATTAGAGGTGGATTCCAAGACAAGGACGAAGATCGAAGAAGGGTGAACTTACCTAGTGGAGAGACAGGCGGATCCCCTTGATGGTGCGGACCGACACGCAATTCGCATTAAAGGATATGCTCGTGGAGACTTAGCCCGGCTTCTCTGTGGGAAACGTTGGCGCTGAACGCCCCACTCTCGGAGTCTCAGTCTTTAACCGTTTGACAAAAAAGCGGATAGCGTTGAAGACGGTAGCACCGTTGAAGCCGCACCAACGCGGAAATCAAGAGGCAAGTTAAGGAGGACCCATTTCTCAACTTTTAGGCCGTTTTCTTGGTTTTTTCTTCTTTTGTGCACCACTAGCCATCTCAACCATAATTTCCAATAGGGTGCGTTTCATAGTGAAATCCGCCTTTAACGCTTCAACGGAGCATTTTTGTCATAAGTAATGCATTGAAAGCGACATTCGCTTTATTGACCACACCTTGCTGCACATTCTCCCATTATTTAGGTACGCTTACTGCGACTCGAAATGAAAGCAGAGGTGCGAAGTGTTTGTGTGTAAACGAGACCATTCTTCTGGCGCGAATCTGTGAAACCAATGAGGCAGATAGTCTACGAGACACTGGGGGCGAGGAGAGAGAACAGACTAAAAGGGGAAGGAGTATAGAAGACCGATGAGACGAAGGCACAAGCAACATTCGCAAAGGTGGGCGTGCACCAATGTGAAGCATGTGGCAAAGTGGCTACCTGTTTCGGGTTGCGAAACTGGCATTATTTGTGCGAATGAGATCCTACTACCTTATTCATTAAAGAGTATGTCTGAGTCAACTATGCGCGGAAAGTATTGGGTTGTAGGGAAAGTTCTTGCGGTTTTTCGGCAAACGCCTTTTTTACCTGTACAATGCCTTCCAGCAGTTTGATTTGTGCATTTATGGGGAGGACCTTCTGTGCAAGTTACCTCATCATGAGCTGTAAGCTCGAGCATACGTCATTTCTGCAAAATTGAACTTTCGCAACAGTACGCTCGTGGTTTCCTGCTGTACGACTTGAAATTTGGCGAATCAGCAGCCTCATCCAGTCGCCGTATCAACGCTGCATTTGGAGAGGGCACGGTGTGACGCACTGCACAAGGCTGGTTCAAATGCTTTCGGGAGGGAGACTTCAGCCTGGAAGATTCTGCACAGTCGGGTCGTAGACCCGAAGTCGACACTGATCGCTTGCGCCACTTGGTGGTGGCAAACCCGCGGCAGACTACGCGTGAACTAGCAAAAGTCCTGAATGTTCACTTCACTACTGTAGCCGATCACCTGCAACGGCTGGGCAAGGTGCACAAGCTGCCGCAGTGGGTACCTCACCACCTGAGTGAGGGCGATCGTCACCGACGTGCCGAGGTGGCTACTCAGCTGCTCTCGTACAGGCGCGCGGATGACTGGTTGAAGTCCATCGTCACAGTAATGAGGAGTGGTGCCTGTACGTCAATATCAAACGCCGTCTACACTGGGTGACAAGGAGGAGCAGCCCGAGCCGCAGCCAAGGATAGGCTTTCACCCTTCTAAGGTTATGATCTGTTTGGTGGGACTCAAAGGCATCATCCATTACGAGCTTCTCCGCAACGCTACCCTTACGGCAGACCTCTACTGTGAGCAACTGGACAGACTGGCCGCCAAAATAGCAGAGAAGCGTCCAAATAAAGGTACAATCCGATTCACGCATGACAACGCCCGTCCACACATTGCAAGAATGTCTCGCCAGAAGCTACTCCACCTTGGGTGGGAGGTGCTGCCTCACCCGCCGTACAGCCCGGATCTTGCTCCAGCAGAGCACCACCTTTTCCTGTCGTTGTCCCACGCCATGCTCGGAAAAACGTTCGATGATGAGCATGACATGGATTGCTGGTTGAGCAACTTCTTCAAATCGAAGCCAGAAAAGTTCTTTGCCGAAGGCATCAAAAGTCTGCCCGGAAGCTGGCGAAGAGTGATGATGTGATGGTGATTACTTCGTTTTCTAGTATGTTTTCTTGTTTATGAAAAATTAATAAGTTGACTTAGCTTCTAAGGACATCATTCAGAATGGGACTTCTTCCCTTCCTAGTTTGCTTTCAGCTTCAGAATTTCTGAGAGAATGTTCTGTGCGAGGGGCACTCCAAGTGCACCACTCAATAAGCATGCTTTATCACTTTACAATTACAGAACAATACTTGTATTGGGGAACTATCGTGAACCCTACCACAGATTGTTAATAAGCGAACATATAAACATTGAGACAAACAAAACTAAAAATAAATAGATAAATTATCATACTATAAAGACGGTGAAACAGTGACGCTCTAAAATTCGAGACATTGGGGAAGAACTGGCCGCTTGATCGGCAAGAGAATAGTAACTCACAACCGATTATTTTATACAAAGTAGTAAAACTAAAAGAGCAAATCGAGTACAGTAACAAGTCAATTATTAATGGCCAAGCAATAGTGGAACTCAAAAAGCTTACTAAAAAGTGATGAGAAAAAGTACGAGCAGATACAATAAAATAGTCCAATCAAGTAAAACAACCGCTTAATATTGGGCAGTTCAGTTAACGGTTGCTCAAGTCTATTAGTCATTATTGATCGATATATCGCAGACAATCGAACGGATCTATCAATGTGATCAATAATATCGGTGAACTAGACTGAACTTTATTTTACTACGTGAGTAACCTAGAAGCGTACACATCCTGCAAACCCAGGCTACTCTACCGTACTGGGGCAGCAGACATACTAACAACGGTTTTCTCGATCTCTTAGTTGACATTCTCCCTCTATGAAACGAATAACCTCCGTAATAGTGGAGCTGTGGCAATTTTGTAACACCAGGATGGGCAAGGCTCACAAGTAAGGTTTCCAACCTCGAAAATGCCTTGATAAGAGGTCTATTCGCGATTTCGAAATAAGGGTTTCATTGAGACTTTTCGGGAGGCCGTAAGTGAGGAGATTGCAGAGAGGGGGAGAGTGAAGTAAGGGGAAACAGTTAAAATCTCTGAGTCAGCAGAGATATCTTATGAGTTATAGAAAACCATCTCCCTCCCTTCTCCTCTGGGCTGCAAATTAACAGACATGGGGCGGAGTTGGAAGTGTGTCACAGTATGCCAGATTTGAAGGCACAATCGAGGTTCTAGCTACACCCCCCCCCCCCTCTTACCTACATCGGACGCGGGGAAGAGTCGTGAATTAGGGAGAGAAAGGCAGTATTCGTCAAAACCTTCCTCGACGCGTGGCTTACCCTGACCCGGTCGCCTCGGTGACACCTCTTTTGAGTATATAGCCTCACTCCATGCTCATGAAGAGTTAAAAGACTGGATGATAATCGGAAACCTAATGGTAGACAACCTGGGGGCTGCGTAAAATATACTTTTTCAGTGGTTACTGTGAGTTGAAACGCTCTGCTACTATGTTGGCCAAGCCACTCTGAACGCCTTAGGAGCTTTGCAAGTGGTCTAGGAAGACGAGTGCGAACCCTTTGAAGCAGCGGAGCATTAAGCATTTCCATCCCCTTATTGTGAATTTATCTTCGAAAGAGTGAAAGTATGTTATTGACACAACTTACGTAACAGGTACCTAAGTCAAGAATATAGAAAGAAGCCTAAAATCTTCATATGAGAAAGATCAAGGTGTTATGGGATCCATAGTGCTAAATACTGCAAGCTCTTCCTCCGTATTCGTAAGGTTCCTTCTTCTTTTGGGGGCGGGTTCTTCAACAGATTTCTCTTCGAGAGCAACCGTCTCGGCAAGAATAGTCTAAAAGGAAAAACCGATGATCTTCAGACATATCTACAGATTATTTTCCGTAGGAATTATTCGACAGCTTACCACATTTTCCTTGGCATCACTGGATTCTACAGAACTGTCTTCTTCGGAAAGAACATGGGTTTGCACAGCCTTCCCGATGGAAATTCCAGGGTGACTTGGTGAATGAGAGTTCGAGCTCTCGTCAATCACGCTGGCGGTGAAGTCTGACCGCTCCCTTGAGTTCTCCAGCCGGTCCTCTACAAAAGTGATTCTGTTAGAAGATATGAAATGTAACTGTGAGCAAAACTACTTCTACGTTCTACTAGTTACGCCTAATAATTTTTTTTGATTTTCAAGTCTCTTTAAGGGAGGATTCCACGATAAGGACGAAGGTCGAAGGAGGGGAAACTTACCTAATGGGGAGACAGGAACTTCCTAAGGGTGCGGACCAACACTCAATTGGCATCGAAGGATGTGCCTCGGCAATCTAGCATGGCCTTCCCGCGGCGCTATTGGCGTAGTATCAGCGCGCAGCGCCCAACTTTCGCTGCCTGAGCCTCTATCCCTTCGGCAGAGAGATAGAGAGTTAGCGTTGAAGAGGGCAGCAACTGAGAGCCGCATCAATGCGGAATTCAACGGGCAAGGAAGGGGTTCCACTTCTCCACTAGGCCGTTTTTCTCAATTTTCTTTCTCTTTCGTGCATCATTGACCATCTCTAACTTAACTTCCAAAGGCCTATTTTTTTACCGTAAAATTCTCGTTTGAAAGTTGCAACAATGTGCAGTGACGCGTTAGTCGCGTGGGCCACGCCGTTGTGGCGGGCGGAAGTGGCGCCGCACTTGCGGTATCCCAGTGGGAATGACTGTAACCAGGCCAACTCTCAGCAGTCCTTGTTTGACAGCTGCGTGGAAAAGGGGCTTGTTGCAGAAATCCGACAAGACGTTCCAAAAAACTTTTTCCTTTTGCTTTATCTTCCCTTTTACTTGTTTCCCCACTAGGAGTTGCGAGTTTAAAAATCCTCTAGAAGTCGTGGGAGAAAAAAGAAAGCAGTAGACCAATTGTGAAGTTTTTGAAGTGCATAATTGGTAAAATACTGTGCCGTGTAATTAAGGGTGCTGTGCGTAACGTAGAATGACTAATTAAGTACACGCAAAAAAAGGCTAAGTAAGTAAACTCAGCCAGCTCGGGATGCTGGGTGCTGCTGTGAAATGGGCGTCCGACACTTTCCGTGTGGGGCTCTATTCAATCTCATATATCCTCTTAGTTACAGAAAACCCACCCATGAATTACGCACTACCCAAAAGTAAGGGCAGCGCTGATGTACTTAAGGAGGGGGCATCGCTATCTGGAGAGCCCAGCACACCCAATACTCTCCATCCTAATCTCTCCCTCCCCCTGGACTAAGCGCAATGGGGACAAGGAGAGGGGATGTGTAAGCAGATTTCAATTTTCTTGAACTTCGTCCTCTCCTCCTAGGCTCAGTCCGCATATCGATGCCCTCAACCCACAAGCAATGAAATCCGAAAGTTGAATCTTTACCGACGAGGTGTTTCTAAGAATTTCTTCAGCTAGTAAGATGTGTCACATGAGTGAGGACAGAAAACCAGCTGTCAACTAAAGTGAAGCCTTTCGCTTTATGAATTGGGCCCCACTTTGGCAAGAGGAATTAATTTCCGCTCATAATTTTTTTTAAGAAAACGATGTCGCAGAAACTTCTGTAGCAGATTAGTAATACAAACTGGGTCTTACAACATACCGTCATCCAAGGTCAAACGGGAGAGGTTGATGGTAAGCGAACAGGTTGCGAAATTCCGCTGAGGCAACACTGCAAATGAAAGCTCATATGAAAGTGTAATAAGTACACCATTAAAAAAGTAAACCAGGTGATTCAGAGTTATGAGTAAGTGGATTGTGTTAAAAAGGAATCATAAATCGAATGGAAATCGAGAAAGGAAACTTAATCAAAAGAATCCATCTCAATTCGCAAAAGAAAGCATAACAAAACAATATAAATAAAAACAAAACAAGAAGTTGATCTACACAACCTGCACACATGTGTGCAAGAAAAAAGGATAGATAATAACGAAATGAAAATAAAACCGCAGTATTTGGTGGCAGTATTTGCATATCACCTGAAACCCTGAATAAAACTCCTTTATTTAGTAGTCTCTGAAATTTCTCCTAAAACCCTTGCTCAATCTCGATACAGAGATTCTTTCACCTAAAAACCTAGTTGGCACAGCAGAAACAACAACAAAATCAACCCCTTTAATATTTCTGTCAAAACCTCATGAGCAACTGAAACCTGCCAGTAAAGGGGATCATTTCAAAGCACCGGTCAGCAGGGTTAAGATGCGTAGTGGAAAATCCCCAAATACGCACGAATCTCCATCTGGATGATGGTGTCGAAAGCCTTGCTCAATCTGGTACTATCTGTCGCACTTTCAGATTCGCTTTCAAGCTCAAAATGGTCGTCGAACAATTGAGGGGATGAATAGAAAATATTCGATGCTTTCTCACATTTCATTTGCCCCACTTCCCTGGAATGCGATAGGACTCTCTCGCACACTTTGCCCAAATACGATCCCTCTAGGAAGCCGCTAATAAGACCCTCTCTCGCCGCGAATTCCGCGGTGCATACTGGATCTGGTGGTCAACCTCTGCGACCGAAACAATGTCATAGAACAATTTGAGAGTTCACATAAGGGGAAAAAACATAAATATTAGATACGCGTGCCATGGATACCATAAAGAATATACAAAAAACGCTGCAGGAACAAACGGAAAGGCGAAAAAATACGTGGCTCTCTTCCTCTCTTCCATTTCTGATGACGTGAACCCTCTCGTCTAATTCTATGTGAGAGAGTGAATAACCCGAAACCTGACAACATTCCTCTGACTGTTTCCCAATAGCATTCAGAGGTTGAGCCAAGGTGAAGAGAAGGCGTATTCTACGATAAGAAGGGAGGACCAGTGCCATCCATAAGTGGCGCAGACCAGTCCCCAATCACGAAGGTTGGGTGCTTTTCGCGCAGGGTCAACCTTCCATTCGCAGGGTCGCATTTTGGTGTTGGAGAGGGTAATCGCAGTTGGAACGGAGGTTGATGGAGGTCTTCAATTAAAGGGGGTAGCGTTTGGACGGGTTTTTCGAGGATTTTGGCGGATTTCAGCTCGAAATAGACAAAATTGGTGGACTTGCCTGCCGCTCCACTATATCAATTTACGTTTACCCTCCCCCCGCCGCTCGATAGCCGTTTTGGATTAGAAATCGGAAGTACTGTAGAAACAGTATAGAAACAAACACGATGGTGAGGGGTGAGGGTGGTGATCGGAGAAGAAGAAGACGAGGTATCGCGTTGGGGGAGCCTTCTAGGACTAATGGAATTTGGGAGGGCCTCACCTAGAAGGGAGTCGCAAAATTTTCAAAAAACTGCGAAGCTGGCGGTTGACCCTGTTTTCGCATTGCTCGTATAAAAACGACCAAGCGTGTCAGTTTGCACATCCATTATGACATCTCATTCATTCTCCCAGACGGCGCCCCATGTCTCTTTCTTGGGACAAAAAAGCTGATTTGAGTCGTTGCGGGGATTTCGGTGTGCATTTCTTCCCTACCGGCCCACTTCACCTGTACTATCATTTTATAGTGAAATGACCAAATCTTTCTGAGAGATTCAGGTTCTACAGGCTGCTTATGGCGAAGTATTGCAATGCTACAGGTGCAGTAATCAAATAGAAAAGACCTTACTACAAATGGCAGCAACATGCGAGCTGGACATCATGACAAAGAAGAAGCCTATGTGAATCGCAAAAATGGCTCCCCTACTTTATAATGAAAATATAAAACTGTGCTGGGTGACCGGTTGACTGACAGGACGAATTCTCCCATCAAACGTGGAAATTAACAATCTCCATGATCGAGGGGGGGGGGAAAGGGAAACAATCTCTAGAAGGTTCAGGGCAGTTTTTCAAGGGAAATCTTTGCGCTTAATCAAT
The DNA here is from genome assembly GCA_002352805.1 of Teladorsagia circumcincta. Classification (NCBI taxonomy): domain Eukaryota; kingdom Metazoa; phylum Nematoda; class Chromadorea; order Rhabditida; family Trichostrongylidae; genus Teladorsagia; species Teladorsagia circumcincta. The sequence goes on from KZ345257.1 coordinate 176,115, forward strand.
ATACTTAGATTCACAAAAGAAAGTGTTGAGTAAAAGAAAATAAAATAAGAACATAACAATTAAACAAAATGTTGTTAAGACTACGAATAATGAAGGAAAACTTTAAAAGTCCCATGAAATGTACTACCAGACCAGTTTAAAAGTTGCATTGCACCTGGTAAACAAATCATGAATTCTTATCGTATACAATTACTTCCCTCAAAATATTTGACTTTTGCCCCTGCATTCTCCCCTCCCCCCCCACACTTTACGCCGATTCATCTTTTACGAAAAATTGTGCCCCTTTTCTGCCTACACCCACGTGGACCTCGTAGTGGACTCGTTGTTATGATTTAGCGCAACAAACAAAACATCTTGGTCCAAATCAACCAATTTTTCTTGCTTGCAGGTTATTGCTCAATCCATCACTACATAGATATAATGAGAAGTGGAAATGGTGTACCATGAAGTGCTGCAACTTCTAAGCACTAAATCCGAAAACGTCCGGGAACGGAATCCCGGGCTCAATTTTTACCCACCTACCATTCCATCTCTGTGGGGCCGCCTTTTTATACCAGATCAGCCTGGAAAATAAAAGCGCTGATCTGTGTATCGGCTACAACTAATTTCATAGGTGAAATCCCCTTTTACTGCCATAATGGCTCAGAAGGGAAACAGAATGCGTGGCGCATCTAAAAAAACTGGTTGATGACGAGTGCTTTCTACCTTCTGTGCGAAAAGTTTTCGTGTCTCTCTCTCTCTATGATTCCATACTACAACATTGAATTGATCATGGTGGTACTTCTAGTACCGAAATTCTACGCCTAGGTACGAGCAATTATCCCAAGGTTCTGGGGCGCATACTGCATCGGTTTTGACGATAAAGTAATACTTTGAGTGCTCGTTAAGGTTCAACTTCAAACTGAGGAGGAGTTCCCCCAAAACCCTCCACTTATTGTCGTTCTCGGCACTCTTGGCGCTCTCGTTTTCAAGGGCGCACAGGCTGGATCCCAGAAATCATGTTTACATATCCCACTGTTGACCCATCCAAGCGTAATGCAGCGTGGAGCGTTAAAGCTAGCACATAACAGAAAGCTTCATTAACAACTACTGCTTGGCCATTCCATAATGCATAGCGATTACTAGTTAAAAGTGTTATATGCAAGAGTAGTTACCTTACCTTCGCTTCGTTGCTGTTAGAAAATTTTGCATTGAAAATAGTAAAACAACATTATAAGAATTAGTCAAATTCTCTTACCAGTAGCAATATCGCTTTTCTTCTCGGTGATAGTGAATGCGCACTCCTGTAACGTAGCATCTTGGAAGTGGATCGTATGTTGTGCAATTGAAGTAAAAGGAGGGCGCACCATTCTGGATCAGCACAATAAATAGGAACCCGGCGCCAACGCGACCCCCGCCGTCGTCGAATCAATGTGTTCTCTCGGCCACCAACGACGATTTAGCCTGGAACATCCCTCGCTCTCGCTCGTTCACTGAAGGTTACTGACAATTGGCACCTGGTTAAGGGTACGATAACATCACGAAAAGCTAGGTACAAACAAGGAAAACATGCGTCGTAGTATCTGCTTCAATGATGGGAATAGTTTTTGGTGGGTTTTGAGAGGGTATCGTTTCAGAAAGGGCCCCCTGAAGGTTTGCCATTGGATTCTCCGGAATTGGGGAAAATGGAGCTAGAGGGGGCCACATTATTCCGCTTTGCGGTTCTAACAATAAGGACCAGATAGAGGCGTTGACAATGCTAAGGGAAGGAGGTTTTACGACACTTTCATTCAAGAAGCTTCTGATAAGGACCGACTGGAGCAATTTGCAATGGCGCAGAAAGGCGATCCTAGGCCAAGAGCCGAATATTCGGGCTGGTTATGTAGTACTTGGCCACAGGGTGAATAACGGTCGAGGAATTCCTCGACCACTGCTCTCAGCTGTGCGAGACTAGTGTCGAGAGTTAGTGTACGCACGGAGGGCAGAGACGCCCCGCGGGTAGCGAGGATAATGTCCGCGCGGGAGAGCGTGAAAGAACAGGCAAAAATCCTCGACGAGCTGTTGCCGTTTCCTCTGGCGATTTTCACCGTGCTCGGCTGGAAGGATAGAAAAATGTGACTTCCGCGCCGGCTTGCCCAGCAAGCTGTTGTATAGGCCAAACTGCATTCCAAATGCCACTACGACAATGAATGGAGGTAGAACGCGTGACGTGTCTTCAAAGGTAAACCCCGAATGTTTCATCCTTCGGCTTTTGTCCGGAAGGGTCACCGTATCTCTTCTGTACAAAGCCCCTATCTGCCACCCGACCACAGCTCGCTGGGGTTTGTAGGCATCGAAAGGGATATTTTGAGATGGGGTTGTGAAAAACGCTACGATGTAGTTCACGAGGTGAGCAAACCAGCACGTTTGGCGTTTCTGCTGGGGCCGTATGCTGAATGTTGGGGAGGGAAGGGGGTCCCCGACGATGGACTTAATGCTTCAACTCGGTCCTTTGAACCGCCTCAACATGATGCTTACCTCAGGACTAAGCGTGGAGAGCTCAGTTCTGAGATAAGCAAAAAAGCCCTTTCCACTTGCGTGGTGACTCTCCTACCGTATCGTCTGAGTTAAGGTAGTCCGTCGACCTCGGAGACCCCATCCACTCCCCAACATTCAGCATACGGCCCCAGCAGAAACGCCAAACGGGCTGGTGTGCTTACCTCTTACCTCGCATGAGATGTAAGCCCCATACAAAAGTCACAGAAAGAATCCCTCTCCTTGGCATTATTGACAGATTTTACTTCCTGTTGTACAAACTTATGGAATAAGCAAATGGTTACGGACGGAATATGCCAAAAAAAGACCATTTGCTGAACTCTTCAAGCAAACCCAGCTACACAAGTAGGGACGACCAGATACCCTGAAACAGAGTCGAACATAGGGAAGCGTGAAATTTTTGGGATATGACCCACCTCTATCCCCTTTCATCGCAGTACCATATATCGTGCCCCCATATCCTCCCTCCAAGGATTTCTTGTTCAAACCTCAGAACTAGCTGGGGGGAAGGGATTTTGATTTTTCTATCCGCACTACCATTTTGGGAGCGTATTACTCGACAGTGACTTATTCAACACGATCCATTTCGAAAGACCAAATGCAATCCTTCCGCCGAGATAGAAGCTCGTTATATTAATCTGCACCTAGCCAGAATCAGGCGACAAATTCGAAAAATAAATAATCTAAGGAAGCACAGTATCAATCCAATGAAGAACCCAAGCATAAAACAGATGGGATAGAAAACTAAAAACAAATCACTCTGAAAGCATTACCGAAGATTAAGGACACAATCAATGAATAAGAGAGAAAGGTGATTGCGTTCGCCTGCAGAACTTACTTGTTAGACAATGTATTCAAGGAGTTTCAACCTTGAAAACTCCACTAAACATTTTATGAATGGTAAGTACACCTAACGATATGTCCTTGGACCAGTGTAAGGAATGCTGTCCTAAATACTTACTTTAAGAACACGCTATCGAAATGTATAGCGCGTCCAATCGACAGCGAATGCCATTTCCTAGCGAGTGAAAGTGCGAAAACCTCAAAGCAACACACTCAGCTGAAGTTGTGTCGAAGAATCTATTAAGAGGAGGAATAGAGTAACCACGAGTATCGCAGATGTGTCGCTGTCGTAGCTCGAAATACGCTACAATGGCGCCAAGGTCTTACAAAGTCAACATTTGACAACTAATCTTAGAATTTGGACGGGATACCTCGCTCGCACCCCATCATACGCAGAGTGTATTACGGCGATGTGGCTCACTCAAATACGCGCGGATTAGTGAAGCCGTTGAGCAAGCAAATTCGTACAATTTGTCCGACCCGCCCTCCCTTACCTGAGTAGGAGGACTTGTTATTGGCTTCATCGACGGCTTGCTTTGCTTCTTTTTTTTTTCTTTTCTAGTCAAGTGGGCATCTACAACTTCATTATCGCCGCTGTGAACCCTCATGAGAATGTAGAACATTCCCTGGGAGATCTAACAGGAAAAGGTCGCATAGTAGATGTAAGTGTATGAATTTGGGTCAAATGGGATGACAGCGATGTTCAAGGTTCAGTAACTAGGTAGAAATCTTTGGTTTGATGCTCCTATTCATCCAATAGATAACTAATAGATAGGGCGTCACTGCCATAAAGGCTTGAACAAATTCTAGAGAGCAGCCACCGGGAAAACGAAACATGGTCTTACTCTTGAAGCAAACTGAGCAGTCGCTTGCTGGTGCCCTGGGTTGGTGCGAGGGGGTACAGGAGCGAACAATGACTAAATTAGCTCATATGTATGCAAATTGCATTTCCTCTCATAACTTGTTCCTCGAGGCACAACCCGTTCTCCTATAATTTATTCCTTGCAAGACGTAAGTGGGAGGCCAAAAAGACGACCAGCAAGCAACCGATGAAACTTCTTTTCTGGTGTGGATGTGAGCTTCCACACCTAGAAATTTAGAGGATTAATTTTAAGAATGTGTGAACTTTTTCACGAAATTGGGCAAGCCCTCGCTCCTTGAAAGCAACAACTCCAGATAATGCTGTGTCGAAGAATCTATTCTGTGTATGGATAGAGTAGCCCACGAGTATCACAGATGTACCGTTGTCGCGGCTTGAAAGGGCGCAACAATGGCAAGGGCCGTTAAAAGTGATCTAATGGCGGTTAATGTGAACTTTCGGACGAGATACCTCGCGCGTATTCCACGAGACGCGGCGTGCATTACGGCGTAGCGGCTAATTCAAATACGGGCTAGTGGAGCCGTGGAGCAACCAAGTTCAGAAAACTCGTCCGGCCCCGCCCCTTCCTTGTTATAAGAAAGAAGAGAGGGGAAACTTATTGATGGCTTCTCAGCGGTCTGCTTCGGTCATCCACAATTTCGTTCGACCGCTGCTACCAAACCAGTTCAAACTGGGGTTGTTGCTTTGAGCTCGACAGCCTTCTGGAGCTTTGGTAGCGGGCCAGGAATGTGTCAAATAGGACCAAATTTAAAGGCACGCTCCGGGATTAGGCACGCCCACCTGTTCCATCCCCTAGAGTAGTAGACAGGTGGACCAGGGTTGATGTCCCGCCCCTTTTGTGGCTTATATGTGCGAGACACAGGCAGTAGAAGCTCGAACGACCCGCAAACCACACCTACACCTACCTATCGCTCGCAAGCCCCGCCTTCCGCTGCCAGCTGCCACGCTGGCGCCGCAGGAATCGCGCACCGCGGTTGCGGCAGCGTTATCATTGCGGGGATTGCACGACATCTAACCCTTTTGGTGATGCGAGGAAAGTGGTAAGAACCCACCCCCTTTCCACACCCATTTTATCGCGGAGCTTGCCTTTAACGACGCAGTAGAGGTCATCGACTGCTGGAGAGGTACCGGCTGGAAGTAATGGTCTGCCATGGAATTTTATTTTTTATTTATTTTATTTATTACACAGGGTTTACTCGGGATCATGTGATTTGAAAATTTGTCGCATTGATGGAATTTAACCTGATTTCGCTGGCAGCATACAGCGCTAACCAACCTGTAACCACTTCTATCGATTGCATCCCATATGGGCTCAGAATGCACTGATGCAGCTCGTCTGAAAACAACATTGGGAAAGTGAGATGGGCTTTTTCCGAGATTTTTGCAAAAACGAGCTTCCAGGTCGTCCGATCGTAACGATCGTAACGATCACATTAGGTACGTATCGATCGTCGGACCTAACGGCCAATCGGACGATCATACGTACCTAATGCTGTGGGATCGCTACGATCGTTACAATTGGACGACCACTACGAATGCGCTCAGAACGTCGTTTGCATGCTCAAGTAGCGGGGCGATCCGCGCTCCATGGCAAGCATGTGCGCTATCGCTAGCGCTGGCGATATCACACAAGGTCAACCCTACCGTTGTTACTCTTTGGAAATTTCCTACGACCCCCCCCCCCTTTCTGGGCGATTTGAGACGACGCCCCTGTAAGTAGTACCTGTACGCGATATTGATTGCATTTTGAATGGGCTGAATCG
>KZ345258.1:9638-20459 GCA_002352805.1 Teladorsagia circumcincta
CGACCCCCCCCCCCCGTCAGCTCCAAGTCTACGGGTGCTTCCATTGTACTCAATCCTGCCACACCTGGGGCCGAGGACCCATTCCTAATTTGGGCTTGCTGTACCCGCCCCCCGATGACCCTTGGAAACCTCACCCCAAAGCGAAAAGCAGAAGAAAATAGAGGCGAACAAACAATGTCGGCGGGGAGATTTTATGTACCATTTTGGAAACAGCAAAATTCTAAAAGTGTTATATAATTTGAAATAATTTTAGCGAATTTCCAAGAACCCTTTTCTCCAGTATCCTTCCAAAAATACCACCTCCCCCTCTCCTCTATCCTCGTTGGGACAATCTAACTGATGGTTAACCATGATTGGAGGTAAGAGTATTTGAAACGGCCGTTAACTAGCCATAAAATGAGCCGATAAAATGTGCTTGCACTTGCTGTGAGTGTTCCTTATTACATGGTGCCCTTTGGAAAACAATAGGTCATTCATAGATTCGGAACGTGGATAGATTATTCCAAGGCAATTTGTGCACGAAAACTGCTCCATAAAAGAAATAAAGTGCTGTTTCTAGGGAGCACCACATATTGGGCTTCCTTATAGAGCAGTATTGAGGCCTGCACGATGGGTTGCGAAGCCGATGCAAAAGGCAGTTTTGTTTTCGTGGGCGAGTCTTTTCCGAGTTATCAGTGATAAATAGTATGCACTACATATTTTCTCAAAATCTCTCTCGCTATACTATTTTTTCAAAATTCGCTCATTTGGAATTAACGCGGTCTTTGTGGACATGCTTAGTAGAAGGCGCAAGCAACGACGCGTTCAAAGTACGGAAAACCCAGCTAACAGCCTTCCCGGGTAACTGAACCTACCATCAATGACTTGGAAAAAAAGGCTCATCTGGGGGACGAGACAAAACAAGAAATCCGCGCTGATAGTTCCAGTACCGTTTTAGAGTGAGAAGGTGTTGTCTTATTAAGGCGAAACACATTCGGCAAAAATCCCCCGTGTCACACTTTGCATTTAAACACGCTCTCCTGAAAGTGGAATCTGGGTATCAGACAGGAGGCCCGTCACGTGACGAGAAGACAGAGCCAGGCGGGTCTGTGGATGGGTCGCCGTACGTACTGCAGCTATTTAGCGTCATTTAAAAAATAGACAGAGTTATATCACAACACAAAGCTCACGCTGCAACTCGTCCGCTGATCCATCTGCGTCTCTGTCTTCTCGTCGCGCGACAGGCCTCCTATCGGTACCCGGTGGTGGAATCTGGCCAAACCCACTGGAAAGCTCTTCATTTTACTTCATTCTCGCCCACGACATCGTCTCAGCGTGGACAATGGCTTCTGATTTTTAACCCGCGAGAAAAATAGCATGACAGGTAAGCGAGTTGAGAAGCTGTAGTAAAAAGAAGTTGCCACCAGCCTGCCACTTAAGTTCGTTGACCGCTGCTTCGATTTCTATTTCATTGAAAACAAAAGTCAATATTCAAAGGGGAGTGTCACGATGGCTGGAGGGCGGTAACAATATGTTCACACCAAGGTAGTAAAATCACTTCGAAAAGCGAAAATAAATTGGTACAGTGTTGAGCACACGAACACGCCAACGAGGCCTCCCAACTACTACAATTTTTGTTGGAAAGTGGAACCGGGAAGCCATTCGTGTTGGTTTGATGGCAGTCAGAAATACGGACATTCACTGAAATGTACTTTTTCAATGGGAATCGGAAAATTCACTGTTATTGAAAAGGCTGGAGAATTTCAGTGGAGGCCAGGGTCAACCGTGCATTGTGCAGATGTCAAAAATTTCACGACCCTTCTTTTTTTGGGGGATCTCGATACGAACCCTCACCACCACCATAAACCTTAGGAGCCTTCTTTAATTCGAGCCCCTCCCCCATCCGACCTCCACGATTACCATCTGGCTGTTTCTTTAGTAACTGATTCTGAAACGAGTCCACACACCCCAACTTCCCCAATTTTTTTCTCTACAGAGTGGCATCGAGCGAGGGAGTGCGAGGATAAATATATCTAAACATCGGTGCAAAAGTCAAACACAACCACCTCCTCTGCCACCGTCACGACCCCTTCAAGTTCCAGGACTACGGCCTCCTCTCTTCCATTTTGACCTTCACCGACCCAAAATGAGACCCTCCAAATCTCAAATACGAGCCTTTCGTTGAGAACTATGCAACGCACGGTTGACCTTGCTGGAGGCCCATTTGACTTTTTGAAGGTACGGGTCGCGACTTGATACTTAGAGAAATTCCCCATTTGGTTTTGGTTGCAGAACCCCTATTTAGGGTACTGTCGCGACTTGAAAGTGAGCGGCAAAAAAGTTTTTGCCCTGGATTTATCGCTGCAACTCCTGCGACCTTTATTATGCATACCAATCGCAGCACACGTGGCGACACCCCCCGCGCGTATTACGTACAACCTCGCGTTGTCCCCCTTCTGCAGCGCTGTGTTTTTCCGACGTAGCACGCCCCACATTAAAAGAGAGTTCCAGCGTTTTTATGGTGGCTTTTTCTGTTTTTTACTTACTCTCCTGTTTGCAGCTCTTGTACGATATTCAAACAAAATAACGTTCATGACCCGTGTATTTACTACATACTGCAATACAACAATGACCAGATAAAGCCTGGTAAACAAATAATCAACCACAGAGCTATAACAAAATGCTGAGTAATGAGCAGAACACTTCGGCCCAAGTGGGACTCGGACCTCTGTCTATCGGGCAAAAACAGCAGTTGACAGCGAAAACAAGTCGAAATTGCAATCTGCTAGAGCCTGCAGACGTGCGGTTCACTGCCAATGCCGGCTAACCGGCTCATCACCTCAGCGGGTGAGCCGATAAGCTACGGATATATACCATCAAAAGCTGAGTTAAGATTGGGGTAAAGGTGAGATAGTGCTCGAATGGTGTAACCAGGTAGAGTACTTGTCCGGTTGACGCCTGAGAGAAAGTCTTTTTCTCCAAAATAAGCATTCTTGTGGTAGTTTTCGCATGTTACGGCCAAAAGCAGCAGTCAAAACCACAGAAGAGTGCAGAGTATTGATCGATTGATCCCCGGTGGGCGCCATTTACTCGGATTCTTTTCAGGATTGTTAACTTATTTGGATACAGTCTTAAAAGAATAGTGAGTAACTTGTTGAAGAAGATGTCCAAGTGAATGCTCAGAAAAATAAGTAGAAAAATAGAAATAGTTGGAAAAATAAGAAAAAAAAGCAGCTCGTTTTTGGTGTGCACTCGCCTTCAGAAAGCCAGAAACCGTCGGGTGCAGACCATGTACCATAACTGACGACGGCCGCGAAAAGGCGGCGTTGTCAACTGCCACGTTTTCGCGGCCGTCGTCGGTTGTGGTATACGGTCCGCACCCGACTGGCTTTTTCGAGGCGATGGTAAAAACGACCGTATACGGTGGGAAAATTAACTACTTGTGGGCTTGCCCAGGCATTTGCCTACTTAGCATTTCCTCAACAACTAGAGGTCCATAAAAAAGAATTAGAAATATAGTAAAAGAAGATTAAACACTCAGAGACAACTCGGAAATAATGGGGATTGGCAGATCTCTGGGATGCCGGTCCCAATGCCCTAGAAGCCACAGAAACCTTGACCGTCGTACCATTACAGCTAGAGAGCCCAAACGGAAGTCCGAACAGTAGATGTAAAGATGTGGAAGTTGAAGCACTGAGGACAATTGTACTAGCCACTAGTTCCCTCTATTAGTATGTATTGCGGAGCAATCAACTGGAAGCGGCTACCACATCACGCACGAGGACTTTGCTCATTAGAAGTGAGGAGCCAGGCGCCCTTGTGACAATCGAGAAGTATCGCCGCCTCCCAGCAAAGCTGTAACCAATTTGGCGAAGAAATGCTATAGCTGGCACGGCTAAGTGAATCGTGGGGAATGCCGACATGATTCCGAATCAACTGCAAACTTCGTCATCTTTGAATATTGACGATGCGGGGGTATGTATCTGGGACAATAGAAAAAGAAATTTTTAGATGCTTGCTTTGATGTTTCACTTTCTGACACACCGGGGACATCTCAAGGCATATGTGGCACGCGCTGTCATACGAAAGGGACTCGTTATACTTGAACGATTTCGTAGCGTTTTATTTTTCTGTTTCCAAAATACACTCACAATAGTGTGATACTACGACAGAAATAAAAAGGACATGCACAAATGGAGCTAAGCGCTGTAGATAGAAGTAAGGCGCTTGAAGCAACAATTCCAGATCGAATTCGCAGAGTAAAAAACAGTCGATAATAAAGTTGTAGGTGGTGACTTTTGACTATTAAAAAAGAAAACAAAAAAAGCCGATGAAGGCTTCGGCGACTGGCAAGATGGGGTTGCCACCGATGGGACGCCACGCCCAATTGAAAGCCGTTCAGCCCCATCTCTAGCGGCTATCCGAGGTGAAATGTTTAGTCACACTTCTTATGTTCTGACTAGGCTATCGCATCGTTCCACACCATTAGTTGAAAGTACAGTTTCTCACGTACGGATTATTTGCATCCTGAGGACTGTAATAAACAGAGCTACTGAAAAGGCAAAGTATACGGAATTCTCAAAAAAAAATTCTATGGGAATTCTTACTTTTGAATAAATTCCTCTTCCCATTCCTCTATGTACATCATGTCACTTAGCAAAAATATTCCCCCCCCCCCCGCAAATCGCTGGATACGACCCCTAAAACCTGGTGCTCCTGCTATGATTGGCAGCTATCTTTGAGGAGGGCTAAATTCAAGATAAACCCTTGCACTGATGATACCTACAGCGTTCAGCTCATTTCACTAATGTTGTTTAGTATTTTAAATATTTTCACCCTGTTGAGTGAATATTAAAGAAGCAACGAGGTGAAAAAAATGGAAATAAACCAGACGGAGCTATAGTAGGAGTCGTACTAGTATAGTAATTTTAGCATGTTCGTCGAAGAAAATCCACCAAGGAACTAACTAAGCTGTCGGCCAAAACTGCCGTGATTATCTCCGCCGCAGTGCGAGCGGCTAAAATTAGATATTATCGAGCAGAATGCAGAAATATAAGGCAAACATCGTTGCAAATAGCCGAATGCAAACATAGAATTACATCAAAACAAAAACGATATGCACTACCGTAATCTAGGTGGTGTACGGTAGGAAATGAGTAATAGTTCATCTGCAAATTATATGCACATAGGGAAAGAAACAATCAAATATTTTGACGACAGGGTGAAAAAAGGCGTTGTACTGGAGATGCGTTGAGGGTGAGAAAATCGGGGAGAACAAGCGCACTTAGCGATGGTGACCGAAAATCGATCGCGCAGGTGGCGACTTCAATGGGTGTAAAAAATCTGTGGTGACAGATGTGAATCGAAACGAAATCCCCGTCTCCGAAGGGGACGGCATTGCGTGCTAGAAAGGCCGATCAATTTTGTACGAAAACCAGCACTCCAATTCAAGGGATTCGGACCGAGGGTTCAAAGGAAAGCAGGGTTAGGTTTGGAGCAGGGTCCATCATCGTGTTCGTAGTTGTTCAAAATTTTTGCGACCCCCTATCGTAAAAAAGATTTCGACACGATCCCCCACCACCATTATCAGTGTTACAAGACTTCCCCGGTACAACCCCGTTCTGACCCGATCAGATCCCACGTATTTGGTTTTGAGACCAGTCGACACACCCAACTCCGCCCACTTTTCTCCAGAGCGCAAAAGGGCAGGGGAAGGGGGAATAGTGTATTGGTATAAAATTGGTATAATGAAACGGTAAACAAACCAATTCTCCTCACAGGTAATTAAACGTGGGTAACCGACAAGAGGCCCGTCGCGCGGCGAGTTGGCAGATACGCAGACGTCAGGGAACGAATCGCAGCGCGCAGTGTTTCGAGTTATGTAGAGTGTACCATTTTACGTCTCATTCACACTGTACGCGCTGCGACTCGTCCGCTGACTCATCTGCAACTCGTTCATGAAACTTGCAGAGAAAATTGGAAAAAAATGAATTAAAGGAGAGAGAAAAAAATCAAGAAGTAGAGGCTCAACAAGGTTGATGGGTAAATGGTCGCCTCAAAGCAAAACATAGAGTGCACACGTCGCGCCTATCATTCTCCTCAACTGTTATCAAATGCGTGTATTGTTATTCTACTATCATCATTATATCATTTATTATTATTGTTTTTATATTATTTATCTATTATTATACTATTCAATATTTTCTATTTATTGTTTGGTTATTATTATTCTGTTCTATTGCTTAATTGAATTTATTATATTTATTTCATATTACTGTTTATTTTCTGATTATTTTGATAACAATGGTAATCCTCTGCAACGTTTTTAAACTGATAAAGGCGGCATATTGGATGAACCAAGTTTTTGGCCCCCTGTGCTACAGAGGGACGGTGATTGTTCGAACCATCTATACCACCCCTTCCTCAACGAATGCAAATCCTATCCAATTTAACAATTCTTATGTTGTAATATTCAATATTATTATCAAATATCATTCGATATTCGACATTTTCAGAAATTAGGTTGTAAATTATTTCACAACTATGATTTCAATTATTACCGCTGTCTCAAAGGCAGACCTTGCAAAGTAAGCCGCTGATGCTGCAGACTTTTTCCATTTTGTCAGGATGATGTCCAGCACCCACTCATCTGTTGCATTCTCTCACCTGATACTCTCATCTCCGCGCTTAGTCTCTCATCGCGTTAGCACAGCTGATTGCAAAGGTGGGCGAGCCCTGAACCTGAGCGCTCTGGATGGATTCATTTCCTTTCTTCGTTACTGCCGACCCACGTTGCGCCAATTCATTCGTAATCTTGTGCGAGAACCACACCAAAATGATCCTGGAGCATATCTTTGAAGGGTAATGAAATGAAGCTTTCGGCGTTGATCTACTCGATCTAAAACAGCGTTCATTCCTTCTTGGGATGCGCTACTTATTCGGCTTCCACTCAAAATGTAGATGTACGAAATGCCAAAAGTGTACGGTCACTCACGTTAGCCGTTTGCGATCCGAAATTTTTATCCTCCCAGGCAAGTCTGCTACCAAAGGCTCGACTACGGAGAGATGAAATGGTTGGTTGGCGAGATGAAGTGAGATTCGATCCGACATATGAGACCTTTGCGAAAGTGATGCAACCTTTCATTACACCACGTCTGCCGATTATAGTATTAGCATACTCAATAATGATTCGCAAAAACGAGAGGTCTAAAAGAAAAAAAATAATGAAAAAAATGTTATCAACTTGAAAAGCTGAGCTGTGCTCGAAATCTCGCATTCCTTAAAAGTCAATACAATTTGATATTTACAAGAAAATGTTAGGCAAAGGAGCAGGAAGAGCAGCACGGCACACTACTACACAAATGGTCCGTGAATGGCCCCACCAGGCCATCGCTTTTCATCTTCCTCGCTCGCGTTGGGTCTATACCACACTCGGTCCAAAATACAAATTAACCTGCACGCTAATCGCGTCCGAGCACCGTTTTAGGTAGTGGTGATACAAAGTTAGTCTTTCGCAATAAATAATCGAAGTAGCGCACATTTAGACTCTCATGAGATTTTGGGACAAACAATTTTAATGGAGTAACATCAAAACATCGCCATCACCTGAGGGCTGAGGCGGTGAGTTAGCGAGTGGGGGCACCTTTAGCGCGCACAGCCCCAGGTCAAATCTCGAATGGAATTTCGCCCCCCTCAACCAAGCTTCCATTCCACCTGACTGACCAGAATCGTCTGATGGTAGGCTGACAAAAATTCTAACTTGTACATAGGCTGGCCGCCAGCAAATAATTCGTTAGCCCATATCTCATTCATATGCCATTGCGATTTTGAATGGAAGTAGAAGACGTGGCACATCCCAAAAAAGAATGATAAGCGCTGGGAATCTTCAATCCTTTATCCTTTATTACTCAGATAGAAGTCAAATGCGTTGTGTGTTCGAGGGGAGGGTTACCCTTTGTGACGCGCACCCAGCCTTTGACCAACCGCTAGGGAAAGTGCGCCACAGAAGTGGTACGGGCGCACGTACGCACTCCACCTGAGTCCTTGTGATTGCTTTCTAAGAGCCGCTCAAAACTGATTACCAGTCACGGGATTCCACAAAATTACGGAATGAAGCTAAACGACGCTATTTATAGGGAAGCCTAGTCAGACACTATGGGAAGGATGAACTTTTGTTATTCATGGGAAGAATCTGCTGTTTGGTAGCGCCCGATAGTGAAACTTATGAAAAAATTCCATGCAGACAGAAGACAAATGCAGTATGTAATTAACCAAATCGAAAAACCTCCGAGTAAACAATAGTGGCAGACACTACAAATAAAGAAGAGAGAAAGTGTGCTCAAAAATTGTTGTTCCAAATAATGGGAGACCAAGGTCAGGACTATCTTTCAAAACCATCGAAAGCTGATGCTTAGCTACTTTCACAACAGATCGATTTTGATGTTTTGCAAAAAAAGAAAAATAGCTAAAAAAATGAAAGGAGATAAAGAAAAATGTGAAAGAAAACAAATGAAAAAAAATTGTGCTGTCTAACCTTCCCGAAATCCGAATCTCTTCAGTGGCTATGGCTAGCCTCACCCATTTATTTTTTCAGAAGTGTTAAAGAAATGCGAATAAACAAATACTTCTACAAACCAAATGATGAATGGAACGGAAACAAATACAGTAGAATGGACGATAACAAAAGAAAGAAAAAAACATTTACTTAGAGTGTGACGTAAAAATTTTATGAATACAGAATAGTATAAAATACTATTATATATTATCGAAATAAACCAAATGATAAAATAAATAAATCATGGAATGCAAAACCCAGTAGTACTCTGATGTAACAATGATGCAATAAAAATAAGTAAATACTAAACAACATAAACAATGACGATCAACAATATGTACAGCAAGAAACGCAGGACACGAATGAAAGTCAACTATTATCTACTGGTCTGCAGAAGTACACTTGGTCGTTTTGATTTCCGATCTATGTCGTCACTGTTTGCTTAGGTGAAGGAGAAACGACGAGACGGGGCGAGATTAAGCTGACAGCATCCCGTAATATGTTTCGCTCTCTCCCATACCATCACGTTGTAGAAGTGAGCCAGGAGAACCGAACTGAGGCAGCGAGCAGTTTTTCAGCTACTATTTATGCGTGGTTTTTTGACCTACTGTAACCCTTTCGCGTAAATTCAGCGTCTATCATTAAATTACGTTATACCCCTTTTTTACTCTGCAGAATAGATTTTTTATGAGTGTTTACTTGATGCTTTTTCGGTTTTGGAACTTCAGATACACTCTGAGAAATTTTGTATTGTAGGGAAGAGCTCATGAATGAGGAGGCATTTGTGAATCCTCCAGCCAAAATATCACTCAAATGTGGCCGGACGTGAGGTTGAACGTCAAGCTGCAAATGTTACACGCGCGGCACCGCCTTTGCCTTGTCGCAGAGACCTGAATCTTTTGACCTACCTCTGGATGCAAAGCCAGTAATGTATTGATAGTAGTATTCACTACCGCGCATCGATTCCATGCCGCCTCACCTACAAACATCGAGGATTTCGACCCCATACGCTTCTTTCAATTTTCGTTTCCAGTTAATATCAGGCAGATACCATTTGCTCAATAATTGGCTCTACACGCTCGTATTTTTTTGTTCACTGTGCCTGCAATATGCTTTTGCTATTCACAATCAACTTAACGCGTAGAAAAGAAAACAAAAAACAATCGTAAAAAACCAAATGCAGCTAAATAAATAGTGGCAATCGATGCTTACATGGCAGCTTTGGAGCAGTAGATAGAGGAAATCATTTAAGCAAAAAACTTCACTTTAAGACATGCCACAGGATCTAATTGGTGTGGCTTTTGCACTCGAATACGAATGCATCGGTGCGAAGTGGGCCGGCAGTGAAGAAGAAAGGAAAAGAATTCGTCCAGAACGCTAAGGTTGAGAACTCGTACATCTTTATAAGGAGCTGTGCTCAGGCAATGAGAGACTAAGCGCGGAGAGGAGAGTGTGAGGTGAGAGAGCGTGACAGATGAGAGGGCGCCAGACAACAGCCTGATAAAAGAAAAAAATCTGCAGCTTCAGCAGCTTACTTTGCAAGGACCTAGCGCTTTCGTTAAGTGATTCCCGTCCACGAACAGCCACATCTGTGATTGCTCCCCAGGGCTCCACCTTACAGACCGAAAGGAATCGTTTACACGACTTCTGCCTGGGGTTGCCTTTAACCCACCGCTTTCATTCAAATGGGAGAATATAGCTTACTTCTTCGGAACGACCGCAGCTTCAAGTTTTGTTTATTTCTGAAATATCCATACCGAATCATTTATTCAATAAATTCCTAGCACTAGAGCGAAGCTATTGTAATAGTAAGCAGTAAGCAGCGCAGCTTTCAGGCGCACTGTACGAGAATCACATTTTGAATCGATTCATCCATGCTTCACTTCCAACCCCCCCCCCCCGCCAGGGAATCGGCTGATTGGTACCAAACTCGTCTGGGATGAGGGAAACACTGGTTCACTCATGAAGCGGCTCCTGCAGTTCTTCATGAAGGGTCTAATACTCCCTTAAAAAACAATGCACCCCAAGAGTTTTTGGAAGGCATGGCGCATTCCAAAATGCGATTGATCAACACCGTCTGCTTTATAGCTTTTTAGAGTACGAAAACTGTACGATAATGCAGCTGAGCAGAAAAAAAAAATACGCTTGACCTCCACAATCAATTCCTTCAGCTTCAAATTGACAAAACGAAAAAAATATATGGAAAAATTCGATTAGTATGAATATGAAAATATAAATCAAGTAAATAAACTATAAATTTAGATCAACATAAGTGGTGACACAAAAGC
>KZ345258.1:40446-53061 GCA_002352805.1 Teladorsagia circumcincta
GGCTATGCTGCCAAAGATCGACCGGCAGCGAATACGCTCCAAGTTAGTACCGGCAGTGTCGGTATAATGGGTCCCGGAACGATTGCTACAGTACGCACTTATTTCGAAATGCTCGTGACACCCGCTATTGATCGCAGTGGGCTAAGCGCAAGGGCGCTTCCCTCGCCACCCCCCGTTTGTTTTTTTTTACTAATTTTTTGCTTGTGTTCGTTTTCAGTCGCCTCAATAGGTCTCCCTTATACTCTGGAGTGAGTGTAAGGGAGGCTTAATGAGACGAGTGAACGTTTCATTCGATCGACACTTCAGTATCGATCGGAAGACGCTGACAGGGCAGGCCTTGTCGGCATC
This sequence comes from Teladorsagia circumcincta, assembly GCA_002352805.1. Lineage (NCBI taxonomy): Eukaryota > Metazoa > Nematoda > Chromadorea > Rhabditida > Trichostrongylidae > Teladorsagia > Teladorsagia circumcincta. The sequence continues at coordinate 40,795 of KZ345258.1, forward strand.
TTTTGATCGATACTGAAGAGTCGACCGGAATATGCTTCATAATCTCGAAATGCTTCAGCATCGATCGCAGTTCATGTAATGCAGCAGATTTCCCCTCCCCTTCTAAGGTCATGAATGTCAGTGGCGAGTTCAACATAAAGAGCACGAACTTTTCGAGAAAAGGTGAGTAAATAATTCTAATAGCGAGTTGAATGCTTGCTGCCGGTCGATATTTGGCAGCATAGCCAGGCAACAAGACCCGGCAGTGCTAGGGTCGGGAGTACCAAGGCAGCAGTTAGAGGGCGGACGGCGGTACTAACGAAAACTGTGACGTCACAGCGGATTAATTATTCCCGCCAATCGAGTGTCCCGCTGTAGAGGTCGCGGGTCCTGTCGCAATTACCAGCAGTACAACAGCCTTCAGCACCAACCTCGCTGTTTGGTAGCAGCTGTCCGTAGTACTGGCGCACATTGTTTGAAACCGGTGACGGAAGAACGCCAGTGGCGTGTGTGAGAAACGGCTCACTCATTCTCGGCTCACTCACTCAAGTCGGATGTCCCTCCCTCCCTTCTAAGTTCATGAATGTCAATAGCGAGTTCAACATCAAAAGGAGCACGAACTTTTTGAAAAAAGGTGAGTAAAGAATTCCAATAGCGAATAAACATGGCGCAAATTGTTTAAAAACGGTGACGGAAGAACGCCAGTGGCGTGTGTAAGAAACGGATCACTTACTCTCAGATCGCCCCCCCCCCCTCTTCTGAGGTCACGAATTTCAATGGCGAGTTCAACATCATAATAGCACAAACTTTTTGAAAAAAGGTGAGGAAAGAATGCTAGTAGCGAGCTGAATATGGTATATGGGCCAATACGGTGAAGAATGACAGCGATCAAAATCTGATCATAAGTGAATTCGACTGCCTCGTCACATAGAGGAATACATCGAACTCGGTGACGCACCTCACGTCAGCGCGCTGCAAGAATGTCTTTTCTTGTTCACGTTCGTATTGGTATATTTCTCCTTCCTTAAAATTTTTAAGAGAGCGCGTGCGTTCTTCTTCTAGTTATCTGATGGTTTTGCCATATCCTTTCATTACTGCTCGCACTAGTTCCGCCCCATCCAATATACTTCGTGAGTGCTTGTCTCGCGCTTCATACAACCGACTACGGATTCCGCGAGTTCGATATTGTTCTTGAAGTCATATGGACGCCTTTCATTGATTCTTTAACCCTTTCATCGAATTTCGGTTTTTTGTCTTTAGGGCCTCATATCCGTACTTCCTTATATGCTGTTATAGTCTTTCGCTCCAAGTCCTTCAACGAGTAAGGAGGTCTCGTTGATTAACTGCTCCTTGACGTTCTCCGTCACCCTAGGACCAGCAGGTTTGTGTGCTAGGATGGCTTCGTGAGGATGATGCATTAAATTTTTTCAATCTCAATTTCCCTTCAAAACATTACTTTTAATCTTCGTTCCTTGTGGAATGACGAACGTAAAGCTATCAGTGTAGTTTGAAGGCGTGTGGTCAACTACAGTTAATCCGCTGTTACACTTTCGATGTCAAGTGGCTCCGTAAGGTGTTGTATGTTAACCTCTTTTTGCAACAGTTGACATAGAAGCTTCAAATTGTGTTTTCGTGGTGTGCCCCATAGCGATGAGGATAGGGGTATGGTGAGTAGCGCGCGTAACTGGTTTGGTTTTGTGTTACTTAGATGCGCAAGTGCAACTTCCATATTTCACCTAGAAGATTTTTAGTTCATGAAATTGTTCATGAAAGGTCAGTCCTTCGGCACTTCGATTTTCACGCTCGCTGTTCTGGACTCAAAACCGTTTAAATGCAGTAATCGAACTCATCACCATAGCTGAACTGTATCTCCGCAGTTCTTTTCCAGTCGGTCGGATGGAGAACGCTAGAAATTTTCTTTTGACTGTTCTTGAGTTTCATGTTAGCTTCTTTCATCTCCCATTTTCAGAAATGTGTAAATTGGCGACCCATCTCTTATAAGCAGTTTGACGCTTTCAGCATCAATATTTTTTCCAGATTTTTGGAATACACAACACGGGATTGCACTAGGCATGGTGTGAACGAGCTACACCCCCGCGAGGAGCTAACTTGAAGAATTATTCCTTGGGTGAGATAGAGTAGCCCACGTGTAGCAAAGATGTGCCGTTGTCGCGTCTCGAAAGTGCGCAACAACGGCGCTAAGGTCTTACAAAGCTGGCCGCTGGCCGCTAGCTCTGGCCGCCGGACGAATTCTATTGGCTGCGCAACCGCGTGGTCCCTGCGCGATTGCGTGTTCCTGGCGCGAACGCATGTGAACTGTACCGCGCTCTAAGGAGTGCAGCTTGTTTAGTTTTATTTGCTTAATCCGTTTTATTATCATAATTTGTTGTTTCTATTGATTTCTCTGCCTTTGTTTGTATTGGTGCATGCGCGCTTACAGCTGCTTTGTTGATGGCGCGACGCAGCAAGAAACGCAAGCTAGTTCAAACAACTTAACAACAACACTTTCAACAACAACGTTCAACGTCCAAAACCCCAGTCCCTTATTTCAAAGAGAGTTCATTTTTAAGTATGTTTTCTTCGTTTCTTCTGTCGTTCAAATCAACTCCGTATCAACAGGCTTTTTTATTGACACCACCTTCTACCCCACCAACTCGATCTGGGGTGTTGCTCTAAACGCCACTAAGTCTGAGAAAGGCTACCTCTCTTGATCCTCTCAAAATGTTCTCTATGAGATGAAAGGAGAGGAATGCACCTTTTGTAGATGCAATTTTTACTTGGATGAAAAACCCTGCGCTCTCGTCTTCAAGTGGAAATAAATGGTGCTGACATATGAGTGGGATTCGAAGAGTTCAATGTTGGCGCAATGATTATCTATCAAAATTCATCTAATGCACAGAGTATACCTGCGAAACATTACTTAGAAAACCGGCAGAATCGTGAGAAAAGCAGCATAACCTGGAGAAATGCATCCACAAATTGAGGAATGCTTCAAGACAGCGTTAAATAGTGTTCCGCACATCAAAGGGAAAACATCAAAGAAGCTGTAATGAGACCAAGTCGAATAGAGAAAATAAAAAAGATAAAAAAGAGAAACAAATACAATAACGACATGCAACATAAGCAAAAAATCGTGCAATTTCCTGAACAGAAGCATTATTTTCTATCAAAATTGACCTGCTTCTTTTGAATAGAACCTGACGGAGGAGAATAATATGAGAGATCAATGCTCGAGAATTAGGAAATAAAGCAAAAACTTTGAATAACACGAGAAATCAGAAAATACAGTGGAATAAGCTGACTAGTGCGACAGCTATCAAGTTTGTATAGCCCTTGATGAGGTCTGTGGCCGCCTACCCTAACCCTCGGATATTAACCGTAGGAATGATGGTACAAAATCACTGAAATCGAACTCTACGCAGGTGACGATAGTAAGATGTACAGGAAAATCAAAATTTCCAGAGTTCCAGCGCAACTAGCTCGTCGGCGCTAAATTCATGAAAAAGATATCTTCAGCACAAGCACCCGACTTGAAATCGCCTCCCACGCAAAATCGCTACCAAACTTATTAACTCATTCGCGACAATGTGAGCCACCGCTGGCTGACGCGAAGATGCTCACATTGGGCAATGTCAGCCACCGGTGGCTTCGACATTGCGCAATTGCCTCTGGGCGCTGGCCCGAACGAGCAGCCTTTGATGATCCGGCGCGGTCGCGAGTGGGTTGAAAACTGCTGCTGCCTAGCTATCGCATTCAACAAGCTGACCTGTCTACCGCACTCCGGTCTTATAGCCGATGCACCCCGGGAAAATAATAGAATATTCTTGCAACACAAGTTTTTCTCTTTGCGCGACTCCTGCTGATCGGTCGTACGCTCATGAATACTAACATCTAAAGTCGGATTATCAACAAACGATGAACTCAATAAATGACCTAACAAGTGATTCTTGTCCTATCAGCTTATTGGAAATTCATCAGCGATTAGCGATTTTGAGTGTTCATTCTTCATCAAAAACTTTTCAAAAGTCGATGATGCCAAAAATTGTCTTAAGATATGAAAATTCCCAAGAAAGGGGTAATTCGCAACAAAAATGAAACCTAAACGTTGGTGCGTGGAGGAGCTAATGACGGAAAACAACAGATCCGTCGAACAGTCTAGGAGAAAAAGAATCGCTGGTGATTTGATTTTAGCCCAAAGAGTATGGGATCTCGCGCAAGCAAGAACTTCCAGCTAGAAGCATTCTGGCCAAACAGTGCCCTTTCCTTCAAATTAGCACACTGTCCTAATGATCACTCTGTGCCAGACAGATTCTTCGAGACAAAACTCCATCGCGAAGTTTTGACAGTATGATCCACTAATTTCGACATCAGTCAGTCTGGAAGCGTGCTACTAAATAAGATTAGGGGAGGCTCGGTTAGCTCAAACAGGCTCGACACACTGAGGTACACATGTTCAGAACTTGGCGGTTCCAAAGACACTTATAACAACCGATCATCTGAAATAAGTTTGCGATTGCAACTAGTAACATGTGGCTCGCATAATTCAGTAGATCCATAACGCCAGATTGCCTTGGAACCCTTAAGTGCAGCTCATTTTTTTGAATTGTCATGTTATACAACTGAAGTTTCTCAAAAAGTGTAAATGGACCGAGGTTTAAAGGGAACCGAAGTGGGCAAGCCGTAGTTCAATATGAGTCCTTGCGCACTGCCCCGATCGTAATGCGTATATGCGAATCTTATGAGAAAGTTGAAAATTGTTGTACGATGAGTTTGTCTCGAGAACGGATCACACATTCAAACTTGCATGATCTCTGCAAAAGAAAATGAAAATGGTTGCGCATGGGTACCGGCAGTGAAGCAAAAATGAAAAAAAAATTGGGCACGAAGGGAAAAATTAGTTTCGTCATTTTTATTGTTCAGATGTGGTAAGGCCATGATACAGTAAATACGGAAGAGAGAGGATTGACGAGAGAGCACAACGGACGAGAGGGTGCAGACACCTCGTGTCGCATACGTCCAAGTCGGAGGACGAAGCATTTGCAATTTTTAAGTGCGTATACCCTACCCAGCGAAGTGATGGACCCATCCGAACTCACCGTAGACCTACAAATGCATCGGCATGCTGAATTTGTGACTGAATAAATTTTCACTCCACTCCTTACTGATGCCAAATCTCTCCTTGACGGGCGAAGCACCAGCAGCTATCTAGCTCACCGCACGTCGCCCCCTTGGCTGGGCCCTTGTTAAAAGCACGGCGATTGATCAAAGTCTGAATGCGAGATTTGGCCGCTCACTGTCATGAACGATTTTGTTAGATAGTCCAACAACGATTATATGTGACCCTGTGTGGCTTGATAGAGTGCGATAAACGCCCCAGAAAATCGCTCTACCTCGATCCACACCTTGGTCCGCAAGCCCCGCCACCGCTTGCGCCTGCCACGCTGGTGCTGTCAGGAGAGCGCGCCACAGCCCCGGAAGCGTTAGTTTCCGGGGCTGTGGCGCGCTCTCCTGCACCAGCGTGGCAGGCGTCATTTCTCGGTTCCAGTGGCGTTGGAGCAGCTAGACCAGGCCGTGAGTGGAAACCGTTCTAACATGCCTTTTCTCCATCCGAAAGTGGAACGCTGCTAAAAAGAAGCTTTTGTTTGAGGGGCAATCGTGGAGTCTTTCTGCATTTCTTCTCAAAGCCGTCCCCATCTCCATTCCATTTTCAAATTCGAATAAAAGAATTTCATTCGAATAAACGCTGTTTTCGTCACCGTACTCATCAGGTGAACGCGCACAATCTCGTTTCTCATTCTCGTTTTGCTGAGCGAACACCTCACCTCACAGTTGCCGCAACATGTTCAATTGCGCGCGGAAGTATGCTCCAACTTTCTGCCACATACCGAGCAATTCTGTTACTTACCTCGGGAGCCCCGCCCGTACGCTCAGTATGATTGGTCCAAATCTCGTAAAAACGTAAAGATGGTTCATGATATTATAGAATGTCCGTCATCTCATGCGTACGACCGCTCATCACACAAACAATATAATCCAGGAGGAGAATCGCTATAGGTGTGAGAGAAGTGATAGGTAGGCAGACCGTCATGTTTGTTCGCGGCTGATCTCAGTGAGGTTCTATTGAATGAATGCGGTCGTCATAGTGTTGCTGGTCATTGTCGGCATCACAGAAACAAGAAAAAAGCCTTGTAGGTTGGCGCGATAAATCTATTGAAGAATCATTTTGCCAATGACTTTGTTGATTTCCAGGACCTGGCCTTCTTATGGTCTGTGCCCATACCAACCTAGTCCCGTTCACCCGAAAATGGCATTCAATTGGACCGTTGATGAGAACTGCAAAGACGAAAACAACGAAACGGTAAGCTCTCGAAACAAGTGTAGCCACACTATCGTGACTCATGAAGAGCAAAGCTAAATGTAGCAGGGTGCTTTGAGACAATTCTCGGCCAAACATGGAATTCCAATGCATACTTCGTCAGAGGGGAAGGATAGGCAACTACGGGTGTAGTGCTCCCAAAGATTGGGATCTTTCCTAATGCAGGCCGAGGAGTGACAACGCGACTCTCTTCAATTACTTACAAGGAACGAAGTACTGGCACTTGCATGAAGTGTTGTTCGAAGGTGGCGCAGCTCTCTTCCACCGCTTGACTGTGGTGCACATTTGCTAGAGTCTCCATAAGTTGCAAACCTCCAAAACGCTATCCATGCAATGCCTACTACTGCAATCAAAGGGTCGATACTGTGCTATACTGCTATGGCGCTTGCACACTTTGCCTGCTTGTTGGAAAATGAGTACATGACGCTACTAAGAAATCAACTAAGAGATAAGTTGTTGTTAACAGCAGTGAGCCGGTGCGCATTGAAGGGCATAAGTAGCACTTGAGTGATCAACAAGCAGCACGAAGCCGGTACTTTGAACCTGCTCAATTTGTTGCTCTTTTGCGCTTTCTCGCCTCAGCGGAGGCCTATGGCTACAATAGTGCCGCACAAACTTTGCCGCAGTGTTACTGATTCGCCCACTCCCCAGTCCCTCCTGCCTCTAGGGCTCAGTCATAGGACTCTCACCTTTCTGCTCGGGATCGGAAGCCGAGTCGAGCGTCGAGTGGAAGACTACTCTGACAGATCAACCTACCGTTTTTATGTGCACCTCGACAGACAAATCGATTCAACCCACGTGTAGGCGATAAGGTAACATTCATAGATCACAGTCGCGCATGCTATGGCTGTTATTCAAATAAGCATATGGATCGACTTAGCACTTGCGAGCAGGGTGAAAATCGTGTCGAGGACGTGGTTCCAGAAATACGACCCCCCCTGAAAACGAGGTCTTGGCACGACTCCTCTAATATTGATTCTCTTCCATGAAAGGAGTATAGTGGTAGTGTCGGTAGTATAGTGGTGAGAATCCGCTTCTGTCACATGTGACACCCGAGTTCGATTCCCGGCTGAGGAGGAATCTTTGCAATCTCACTAAGAGTTATCCATGCCGATGCGAATGTTTGAGGAGTTCTTGAAAGAGCATCTTGACATCCAGTATCGATCAACGGCCGATTCCGCGACAGCTGCTACTCAGTTTGTCTCTGGGTCAGATTTGCTGATGCCCCTCTCAAAACCACCGGAATGTACACCCTGTATAAAAAGGTTCCATCCCCCAATTTTCAAACCTTTTGAACAGCACCCAGTCGGGTTAGATAGAGCTAGGCCAGCTACTGCCAGGCTGTATTGAAATTGCTTGAAAGGCTTCAATGCAGAATGATGGGGTCTCTCGAATTCTGGCGAGGTAGCGTCGAGGACGCGAAAATTTTCATGCGAGTTTTTGGTATTCAAAAGGCAATATCTCTCTGATTTGTTAAGCACCCAAAAAAAAGAAGACAGTTCCGGAAAGCGGAAGGTTCGCGCTTTCTAAAAGTCTATAGTCTATTCCCCTTCTTCCCAGGCCTCTTTTCTGAGGAGGCATTTGCGTCGAGGTCGTATCGAGGTCGATCGCTAACCACTCATAAAGTCGCTTCCTTCCTCACTGTTTCAGAGTATTTCGTGGGCTACACTCGTATTGTATCTAGAGTACAACCTCTCAGCGTAAGCAACATGAGAAGGACGATCGATATCGCTCGTTTTCGTCTCGGTATACGTTATGCATCCGACCACCACTCAAGGCGGTACCCTCGATCGAAGGGTATCAAGGTGTTTTTGAGACAGCGTCCCTTACAACAGTATCACTGTCAGCGAGGTATCAAGAGCTAGCAGAAAGAAAATTTTATATAAAGTTGTCTCGCACATCCTCGTTTTTTGTTGCGGTACACGCTCTTCCTCGTATTTGCACCACAATGCCACTGATGCGCTCGCTGCCGGCTTTCACAGGTACGACCCTCCATGACCCATCCTGACAAGTACGACCCCCTTGTAGAGGATTTCCTCGACCGTTATTCACCCTGGTTGCGAGTGGGCGAGTAGGCTATTTGGAAAATGTGCAATGGGACAATCAGACGATCGCTTGGTGGGCGGAGCAAAAAAATCGACACATATACAATCCTACTCATCCAGTCGCCTAAGGCCGCGTTCACGGTTCACTCTTCTTAAACTAGGACAGTAAACGACAATAAAAAATACGTGTACGGATTGGGATTACAGAAGATTAGTAGATAAGGATAAGAGGTGAGTAGCACATTTTGTGAAAAGGTCAGAAATTATTACTTTAACCCACTCGCGACCGCGCTGGATTTTCAAAGACTACCCGTCGGACCAGCGCCCAGAGGCAACTGCGCATTGTCAGCCACCGGTGGCCGACATTGTTCGAAGTGAGCAGCTTCGCGTCAGCCTCCGGTGGCTGACATTGTCGCGAATGGGTTAAACGGCTGTTGAGACCATGAGAGTAGGATAGGAGGAAAGTACTGCGTAGATTATGAGATAGCGTCGAAATCATGAGAACATATTGATTGATTCGAATTGAGACTCCAGTCTCCTAAATTCATGGTAATATCATTATTCGGTGTGTTCATGTCCTTTAACGGTGTAGCGGTTTGGTGACTTGGTACTGATTCAGAAGTGAAATGTATCATTCGCCAAACTTGCCTTATCACCTCCCACAAGCTGTTATCACTTAGCCGTCCCCATCGAATGTGCTTCCGTCCCACCCCTCATAACCCTTGTTAGTACGGATGCTCTGGCGTCAGCGTGAGCTGGGTAACGCAATCGACGACTTTTGCGTACTGACGCGCCTTATCAGCCCCTATCAGCTGTTGTGACTTTGCGGTCCCCATCAAATATGTTTGTGTCCCACCCCTCATAACATTTGTTACTATGGATGCTCTGGTGTCAACGTGAGCTGGGTAACGGGGTTACCAGCTGCCATCACTTTGTAGTCCCAAGCAGGTATGTTCCCGTTCCACCCCCGTTATCATATCTTGAAATATGCTTCTCGCGACAGCTGGTGGGCGTGCTATGAAACACACACACAGACATACTTCGGGAATTATATATTGTAGGATCTTTCAATATGTGAACCATGTTTTGAGAGTGTGCACTAGCCGGCAATATGGGTACCCATCGACACGACCTAACGCGGTCGGGACCAGGTGCTTGAAGAATGATCTCGTGAAGGCACGCGAAGGGCTGGCAGGAGCTCATGGTCTTAGAATATGAGGAGTGGATTGCGTAGGTTAAAGCCGCAAGTCAGGCTCCGTGGACCAAACCAAGCCCTTTTGTCGTTTTTGTGCATGGCTACGCACCGACAAAGACGTTGCCATGTACAGAATCGCGAACAGAGCCATAATAAGGCCCCAGGGCATGTATTTACCGCTCCCGCCGCCTATCTCTGCTCCCTCCGCCCACTTTCCGAGTTTGCATGGCCGGCATAACGAGTGAGATCAGCTAAGATGATTGCCGTATCAACCGAAGGAATAGCTGGCATATCCGGAAAACTCGTTTGGACGTGCTTCTTTCCCAAGCTGGCCTTCTTCACTGCCGGGGGAGCGAGGCTTTGTTTTTGGCCTTGTCGACGATTCATTTTCGTTTTTTCTTAATTGTCGTTCCATTTCCCATCTCTATAGTCAGTTTCAATCACCATAATGCCCAAACACGAGCCTGACTTTTGCCTTTAAATCAAGCACCGCCGGCAGAGACTCATCAAGGGTGACTGGCCTGAGCCGCAGCAGAAGTCAGAGATGATCACCCTCTAAATGTTCAATCTTTTTTCGGAAAGGCGGCTCAGGCATTCTTCATTGCGAACTACCACTGCGATACGCTGTCTCCCGGCGGAGCTGTACTGTTAGCAGCTGGATTTTGCTGCCAGAATCGCAGAGAAACATTCGAATTGCGGACGATTCGGTTTCTGCACAACAAGGCTCGTCCACGCATTGCGAGAGTGACTCGCCAGAAACAACTCGACTTTGGAACAGTGTGGTGCCTCACCCACCGTACAGCCTAAGCCCTGGGCGCTATTCAGCTCTGAACAAGAACTCGATCAAGATCATATAGATCGCTGGTGGAGCAACCTTTTCTAGGACAAACATTTTCTGCATGCAACAGAAGTCTTTATGAAGTAACGGAGGCTGCTAAACGCAAAGGTGGTAGCCTCCTTCCTTACCATTACCACCATGTGTTACCTTTTTCATCTCAAGAAAATGGTAACTGCCAAAAACCACGACGACTTTCCCTACAGCTCGTATTTGATTTCCATATGAGTTGTACTACAGTGCGTTTCAAAAGTATGTGCACACCCAACATTTTGTTTTTTTGGGAATACCATTGCTTTCCGTAACCTGTGACCTTCACCGTTTAATTCCTTGTGTGCGATAGCCTACGAACACTTTCTCTGAGAGAACATCGTAGCTTTAACACAATTTTTTATTACAGAAAAATTCTTTCTTTGTTTCAAAAGTATGTGCACACTTACAAAAAACAAAAATACAACCGAGATCGGAAATCAATAGGGCCTCCTGAGTTTCTGATTAGCTCGAACATCCTGTGCGGCATAATCTGAACCACGTTTGCGATAGCTGCTCCGTCTATCTTGACCTATGTAGCCTTTACGGCCGCCTTCAATTCATCCACAATTTTGTATTCACGATTACTAAAGTAAACTCGTCAAACAAGGGTTCCCTATGGAGTTGCAGTAAAGAGACCACACAAAGTAATCTATTATTCCAGCACCATTTCATTTGACCCATTCTTTGGTAGGTTGCGGGGCACTGACGGGCGCGTTATCCTGTTGCGAAACAAGGAATTTTCGGGAACTTTCGCAGCGGTACTCTGAGAAAAGAGGAGAGGTGATATTGAAGCGCTTTTTGATGATCCTCACTGTTCATATGCAGTGATGTGAAGGCCGGTTCCAACTTTGCGTTCCTTGCGAAGCTGGCGCAGACCGTCAACGGAGCCTCCTCAGAAATTCCTTCTCGAGAACGTGGGCGCTTCACCGGCAAGCCCCTCCAGTAGTGACGAAATCCATCCGGCCCGTCAATATCGAACTCTTTTCATGAGTTAAGATTACCCAAAAGGAAAATGTTCCCGAGGAGTTGTTCGTTCTGAAAATAGAAAATTTTCGAAAATCGGTGTTCTATTCCCATGTCCTATCTTATGTTGCCATGCTTTCGCAAGCACGCTCAAATATTGCCAACTTGTGTTGAGCCTTGGAGCAAGCAGCTTTCCTCAGCATCTATCGAATGGTGTATTCATCTGAGCGGATGAGGCTCTACATGGCCGTTCTCAAGGCTGGTAAACCCATGTGACCTCGGACAGACATTGAAAAATTGGACAGGATGCAGGCTTCTCTTTTGTTGTTCTAAGCAGTCAAGGATCGTGGATGGCCCGGAGAGTGTGCTGAGCATAATCGTCGGGGCACCGGATAAATCTCCCAATGCGTGAAGAAGAACGAACAAGTTGTCGTGCGATCTCGCGAGTGGAACATTTAGTATCATGCAGAGCCCTGGCCTGAGCTTGTTCGTCTTCAGGAAGAAGTTTGTCACTAGCAGGTATTACGACGAAGTAAAAGCACTAAATCTCGATCGAAACCGGTTTGGATGTCGGTGCCAAAATATGATCCGTTCCAAGTGTGCACATACTTTTGGAACACGGAAAAATGTTTCATCTGAAAATAAAATTCGAAGGTACAGCGATATTATCTGCCCAACTTCCCTGTGTAGTTGTCGACTACGAGGAATCGTTTGAGATTGGTTTCGTTACGGCAGGCTCCTTAGTTACCTTTGAAATGAAAAATTTCGAGGTGTGCACATACTTTTGAAACGCACTGTAGTGCTAGTGCGGTTTGATGTGCGGATTTGGAATCTCATGATG
>KZ345258.1:81228-93009 GCA_002352805.1 Teladorsagia circumcincta
CCATTTGCTGCCTCGTCGGCGTCGATTTATTCGGCTAACCATTCTGAGAAAATCCTTCTTTGAGAAAAATCCCTTTTAGGAAAAGGCCACGGGAAGACCTTCGAAATTTCTAACGGGTCAACTGTTCGCGATTCATTTCGAACCCACGGCAATTAATCGTCGTAGGTTCCCAAAGAGAAGTTTTTCCTTGTTTCCGTGTTTGGAACCGGTTTCATCACTTCTGTTGACATTTGGCGACGTATCCTGCAAATTTGATATATTCCTTTTCGGCGTCCTCTTATTGTGCCTTTCACAATTCTCTGTCTGTTCCTTGATTTCGTTCCGGAAACAAGGAATGGTTTAGATTTCTGCTGCGGTCAAAGGCCGTCTAAGGCGTGTTCCTATTACTGCAGTGTGCTTTTTCTTTGAATTCCAGTTGAAAACAGTTTTATTTCAATCTCCCTTTCTCGATTGAAAGAAAAGGCGCCTGAAAGGGGCTAGACGCGCCCTTTTGCTTCTCGCAGGCCCTGCCCAAATTAGTCAAAGTAGGTCAAAGGCACCATGCTCACAAGCGTTAAATGCACACCCCAGATAGAAATCTGTGAAGGTTTCCTCTCGGCCTGTAGGATAGACCCCAAGGAAAGAATAACAGATTCCCGTAGGGAATCACTTTACGAGGGTCTTGCACAGGAAGTTGCTGAAGCTGCAGATTTTTTCTTTTATCACTCTGTTGCCTGTCACCCTCTCATCTTTGCGCTCTCTCACCTCCTACTCTCCTCTCCGCTCTTAGTCTCTCATTGCTTTAGCACAGCTGATTGCGAAGGTGGCGAAGCTCTTAGCTTGAGGGTTGAGGACGAATTCTTCTTTCTTCTTTACTGACAGCCCATTTCGCACCAATACATTCGTATTCTGTGCAAGAACCAAATCAGTTTGATCCTGGGCGTGCCTATAATCTTCTTTTTGAAGCACTGGTTGATTGGCCGTAAGACAACCATAAAGTCTTACGTGGGCAGTTTCAATTTTTCTTCCTGAAAAGGAGCCCCAGAAATTTGCAATACTAGGGCAATTCGGAGACTCGGGCGTGGCGAATACCCGCTCCAGAAAAGTGTGTTTTGGTCTACCCACAGGCCAAGCCCGGCGCGGACCTCAAATACAGCCGCTAAACCGAAGCGACCTACATTTGAGATCAATAACAATTTAGACTGATATGGGCATTTTTCCTAACTTTCCAAATAAAGGGTACTTTCACAATTTCTTTACTTGTTCATTTTGCTGTTTTATCCCGAGTACACCAAATGCTAACCTTGAAAATTATGGAATGCTCGGGGCGGCTGCTTCCGTGTGCCATTTTCAAAAATAATAATGATAAACCTTGGCAAACTCGCCCGCCATGGTTCATCCTTAAAAATTCTACGAAAACCTTTTTTCCTCGACGTTTTGAAGCAGTTCTATGTTGAGTGACGTGAGTAAGTGTACTAAATAAAAAAAGAGGATAAAGAATTCGTCGTCGATCAATCTCTTTTTTGGGATGCGACACGCACACTTCTTCCATTTGTACATTCGTAGTTGAGTGCAGTGTGGCCTGTACAATGACTTACGGGGGCAGCCGAGGTTTAAGTCAGTGTTTTTATCCTCCCGGGCAACTCCCGTACCACATAACCGATCTTGGAGGAATGGAAATCTTGGTTGGTCTTGACGACGCACGGCCCAGAATTGATCCCCGGCAGGGTCAACTCTATGTTGGTACAACTCCAACATGGGGGTCATATTTGATTCAGCATGTGGGGGGGTCGTACTTGCGGTGGTCGGCAGTGGGAGCAAAGCCCTTTACCTCACATAGACCCAGCCCTGAAGAGGGAAGACTTGCAAAATCAGCAGCACCAAACCAGCTGTACCTACGTTCAGATCGAGTGCGCTCACCATGGCATGGATTCAGCTACGAAACCACATTCGAAGCTGAAGTATTGTTTAGGACAACCCCCCCCCCTCTCTGCTCAATTTCGACTGGACTCAGGATCAAATACCATGGAAACAGTCATGATGGTAACGGATGTGGTCGGGGAGGGGAAAAGGTACCGACGGTAGGGTCGAACCTGATCTCCGGACCGCATGCGTAAGTGGGAAAACAGCGAATTTCATTGCGACCCTTGCGTTCAGTTGAAATGAGCTAATTCCACTCAAGTGTGGAAGTTGGGGAGGGAGGTGGACCGCCAGATGAGAAAAAAGAAAAAATATCGCGAAATACACAGGAAGTACGAACCCTTTGCTCTTCGCTGCGGAGAAGTTCAAAAGATCAGCAGATGGATGAGAGATCATGTGAGCGCGGAGAGTGGTAGAGAAGTTCGAGAAGAGAGAGCATAGCAGACCAACATCGCGACGCAGGCAAGATATCGAGCGGTGGGCGGGGAGTGTCGAGGGGTGGAGCGTGTCAAAGTCCTTGGTCCCTAGCGCCCGGGCCGCATTGCGATGTAGGATCATGGCAGGAATCTTGCGGTAGCCCCTCCACCGCTTCTAGCCAATCTGAGGGTTCATTAGGTTGGTCTGAGCCCAGACTGCCTTTAAGCAATCAAACAAGTTCGCTCCTTGCATCTTCTTAGAAGTGACACCCAAGACCAGTTACCGGACCATATACAAGTTCAATTTCAGTACTTTTTAGCGTTTTCGCGATTACCACGTTAAGCTGTTTCCCTGCAAGAAGGCAAAAAATCCGAAAGCTCAGTTCGAAGAGGAGACAGAGCATTCGGTGATCAAAGGGCCACAAAAGTTCTTGCCGCATCATCTCTATGGACGCACTTTTTTGGTTAGAAAAGCAGGCGCGGTAGAATAGCTTCAGTGAACGATTTTCTTAGCCATGACCTTTGTGAAATGCTACGACAGTTATGATCTGAAGAGACCATTCAACAGTCATTACATGCAAATTTTGCAGTAAAGGTTTTGAAACAACCCCTAAAGTTTCGGAACAGGGCAAGGGCAGTAACCAAAAACTTTGCTACGACCGTACTTTGCACTTGCCGGTGCCTGCCTGCCTTTCAAGAAATAGTTCACCGTCTTTGAAACACCGACAGTCTCTTAAAAAAATTTGTGGATGAAGAAGGCTAGCTCAGTCGCGATTATCCTTTGATGTTGTCCCATAATACAACCGATCGGTGAACAGCCGCAATTACATACATACATATTCCTGCGACAAAAATCCATCTGAGAACTGGTTTCTTTGAGTTGAATGTTCTACTTCTGTTGAAAAAGTAGTACATGCGATTATTGCCAGTAATTCCAGGCGAATTGGAGGAGATTCCTCAGATTGTCGTAGAGTGACGCAGCATGTAAAAGTATAGAAGAGCGTAGTTGCACTAATCCGAAACATTTTTCTTAATGGCTTGAAGACCGGGTCTACAAAGAGAAGGCTGTTAATAAGAATTGAGGTTGAGGTGGTCAGTGGTGCCTTGGTGACCAAAAGAAACGGCCCAGCCCCCGAAAAACGAGACCCCTTTTTTGCCCGTTGATCTCCACATTGTGCCACTCTCAGAGTTGCTGCCCACTCCAACGGCTTCTCTGCTAAGAGGCTAGAGGCTCATACGGCGAAAGGGTGGGCATGAGGATCCTTTGCTGCGAATTGCGCATCGGCCAGCATCCTCTATGGATCCGACGGCCTTTCTACTAGGTAGGCTACCCGTTCTGCGTCTTCCAACCTTACCATTGAACTGTCAAATTCCGTTAGGATTTACGAGCTGTGCGGGAGTTTGAGAGATCGAAGCTTACCAAACCATTTTCTTAAATGTGTATATGATTTTGAGCATGTTGAATTTTGAGGAGGACATGAACTTAAACCTGGTTTCCTATTTTTTGGGCGTTTTGAAATCTGTGACGTGATCCAATAACAAGTGGAGAAGCTTGTAACGAAGACGGTCAAGGGGTAGAATTGAATCAGTACATGAAAATCGAGCCATTCACCCGTCTGGATTAGCTAGTATCAAACTTATTCAGGAGATCTTCTCCAAGAATATCATTGAAGGCTCATTTATATAGATTTATTGGCGAGCTTTCGCTGTATAACAGCTTCTTCAGGCCTTAAAATTACATATCAAGTACACAATTACATTGCAAAGAATTTCTTAAAGCAAAAGCTCAAGAAACTACCAACGAACCAGTCTGGTGACAATAGCCGCTAAGTTCTGCAATATAACATGGACGAAGGCATAACTGTTGAGAACGCAACCAATGGAAGAACAGCTTACCCCGAAACCACTACCACGCAATTAAAAGTTACTAAAAATGCGATGCGCGTGACTATCGCAATAAACGCTTTATCGCCACCGCTAAGATATTAGTCTCAGTGCCTCCATGAGCTCATCCCTATAGTTCATTTCGGGGGATAAGCGCTTGATGGCAAGCGCTTCGAGCAGTTTCCTCTCTGATGGGGCATATTTGGAGCGATGTAATATAGCAACTTTTAGGTTCGGTGGTGCTTCTTGACGGTGATAAGCTACACGATGCCGCGAGAACGCATTTCTTGGGTAAGAAGAAGGATTCCGTAGTGCTCGTGTATGTTCGTCCATCCGTTTGTGCAGCGGGCGTATCGTTTCACCAACGTACTTCTGACCGCATCCTTCGCATGTGACCAAATATACTGTACCGCGTAGTTGACAAATTTTATAATCGACGCAATACGTACAGTTATTCCGGCCACATTGGTCTTCATAAATTCGTGATGACGTCAGCAAGCTTCTCAAGTTCGCAGGTGGTCGAAATATCAATTTTATTGGAAGACCGGACGACTTGATGACATGGTTCACCTTCTTTGCTATTCTTTCATTGACGTACGGTAAAGCCAGCGGTGTTCCTCCTAAAGCAAAGAAAGAACGCCATGTCCTTGGTTGTTCCGTCGTATAACCATTTTCTTCCAAAATTTTGTCATATTATTCAGGAGAATAAAAACACCTACTTGATTACTGGCAACCTCGACCATTCGTTGCATTAGAAGAACTCCGGCCTAAATGTCTAATTCTGGAAGTAGGTGGCGAGACCCGAAATAGGGTTTATTGGTGCTAGTGTTGCAGAGTCCGCGCTTTCGTCTTCGAATTGGTACTCCAGAAGAGTTTCATATTGAATTTGGTCCGTACAGAGATAACAAATTCCCGCCATGCTTAAGTCTAGGACTAGGACTATGACTGAGAGAAAAACGATAATGTGGCTCGACAAATGAGACAGGGAAGAGGCGTTAGAGCACCTGAGTGCCATACGCCTGGAGTAAAGTTCGATGTTGTGGGAAGCGTGAGCTCATTTCGGAAAGAGCAAAAATTTTTTTCAATGGTACTTGAAGGGAAAAACTTTCTCGACGAATGTTCGAAGAAATCGAGAAAACCTGAATATTCAGGCTCTTTTGAACAGTTTTTGTTTTGCACTTTTTCCGAACGTTCCTTATCCGAGAAATTAATTGCAACAAAAGTTGTCAGGGGTGGTTAGGAGGATAAGCGATAAAATTTGATGTAGAATGTATTCAAAATAAATAGCGATGGGAGGGGCTGTTTTTTTTTCTGAGAAAACCCTTATTACCAACTCTTTAGCACAGCTGAACGTTCCTTTTTCCCTGCGCCCATTTTCCAAGAGTTTCTCAACTATCAGACAGCCGCAGGCATTATCATTTTCGTCAGGGGATTATGTTAGTGATAATCAGCTTATGCCGCTTGCGGTATAAGCCTACTGCTGATATCATAGCAACCATATTGATCGAATGGAACTTCATTCTATCAGAGTGGGATCACACAATTTTTCTATCTATCATTTTCCAAATGGAAACCGATGAAAAAGTTCGCACATACTTCTTTATGAAAAATACTAAGTGGAGCGGCAGAATTAATCTCATTTGACTTGGCCATTATTGAGTACGGGGAGATTCTTCAAATTACTCACTGAAGAGCTTCAGCAAAGAAACTAGGTCATTTGGCTAGGCCTAAAATCGAATTGGAACTGGATAACCAAACATTTGAGTCTAGGTTCAAAGATAAAACTGGTGTTCCTGAAGAGAAAGATGGGTGATGGGTAAAGGCTGAAGAAAGTACAAGTTAGCATACGTGGAACTTTTGCGACAGATGCGCTTAACGGTGAAGCTGTAAGGTGTAGAAAGCTATCAACGGTTGATCCGTCCAGGTTAATCCCACCCGAGCGTGTTGTGCGATTTTCTTCTCAGGAACGCCTTTCACATCAGACCGACTCTCACGCTGAAGCCTTACTAAACTAATACTATTACTTTCGCTTTCGCGTGTAAAAGACTATTTTGTGCAGTACCAGTACATCACCAGTACATCTTGTTATAACGATAGCGTATGGAATAACTTCTTCTTCATATTCGTCTTATTTTTTAGCGTTTGCCCGCTTGTTGGCAGGGTACGCTTCATAGCATATGAAATACTTGACTGAGACCATTGACCTCCAACAGTCGTGGTTGACTGGTCCAAATCTGAGATCAACGGGGGAAGCAAGGGGAGAGCGATTTCCCTCTGGGTTTTACACTTTGTTTGCTTCCTCCCCCTACTCACCATTTTACACTTTTTTTATTTTTCATTTTTCACATTCTTCTTATTTCACATGTCAGTGGAATCAGCGCAGCAAGTTTCGTCTTTTGAAGAGGATGATTTGGTGGGTGGGCGTTTGCTCACTCAGCATTCGCAGCGAGTAACTCCGATATCAGCCATTTTAGCCTTTTCTTCATCGTCGCTTCTCTCATTTCATACTATTTTTTCCTCCCATTTTTGGGCGAAAATGGTGTAGTGGCATAATGCTGCTGTTATCGCTTACTCAGACAGCGGAGCTGATCTCCCATAAACGAAGTGGCTACCGTAATCCCATCTAGGTTACACGGTAGTCCTATACTTTTCCGGAAAAATAAATAGTGATTTCAAAGTGAGGACGAATGGAGCTCATTTTATGGGCAAGATGCAAATGCGATTGCCCCAAGGTTGCGAGATGAAGGCAGAAGCACAGCGCGTTCACTGTTCGCCTTACTTATATGATACTATTTTTCCGATTTGCAGCTTTTCGGCTCCCACGGCCACATACAAGTGTGTGAATGAACGGTTCCTTGAGCTCAAAAACCTACTGGTTTAGAAATGAATAAGAAATTCTCCTTGAATTGTTTAGCTCGTCTGGTAATGTTTCGAAATCCCGTAGACCTCTGCTTCATATAAATTGCACTGCACAAAAGCCCGAAGAAAAGGGAGAAAAGTGAAAATAGGCAACTGTTTGCGGTTATCTAGTCTTTTCTTTGGGCTATATATATTTCTAGTTCACGCTTCAGTCAATCATTCATTTACTCTTGTAGTAGTCTATTCCAAGAGAATCAGATCCCACAAAAAGAGCTAACGTCGGGCTGAATGAAAATTTGCTTTTCTGCCGCCAGCGCTTTATCCTCTATGAGGAGAAAAGCTGGAGCAGAGCTATTGCGTTAACCAATCTTCGCCCCAATCGCCAAAGCTATCTTGGATGGGATTGGAGTCCAATGCCCGTCATGATGAGCAGTGTGCTTTTGAACTTCATTCCACATCAGCTATATTGGCACCCACTTCCTCATCGCCCACCCCCGCCATTCCCAGTGTAGACATGCATCTGTTCGCTGGCAGTTACCTCTGTTACTTCGGATTAAGGCATAGGGCGCGGCGCATCCCAAAAAGCGTTCCTCAGCTCAAAATTATTTATTGACCGAATTATTTTTACTCCTCAGTGTATCATGCAATGCATGTGGCACGAAATGGCACGATATTGGCATATAATAGCGTATGGAAAAGTATTTTTTACTGACAAAAGTCCAGGTTAAACAGTACAAGAAATGGAGAAAAACAAGAACGAGGAATACATTTTTCGACCATTGGGGGAGGGGTTGGGAGGGAGAAGGGTGGAGACTGCAGTGAGACTTTTTGTCCACTTTTTTTTACCCCGCTTGTCCACAAAAGAGCTTTCTGAGAGCGTGCCTCAGAACATTCTGAGCGACCTCCCTGACTGTTC
This sequence comes from Teladorsagia circumcincta, assembly GCA_002352805.1. Classification (NCBI taxonomy): domain Eukaryota; kingdom Metazoa; phylum Nematoda; class Chromadorea; order Rhabditida; family Trichostrongylidae; genus Teladorsagia; species Teladorsagia circumcincta. The sequence continues at coordinate 89,203 of KZ345258.1, forward strand.
GGTTCCTGTGAATCCATCAGGGTGCTTTCACTTTTATCAGTAATGAGCACTTTGCAATATGCAGCCACACATGCTAAGAATAGTTTATTTGAATCGCGGTATAAGAAAGGCCGTCCAATACAACATAGCAATCGCGATTTAGCTAATGGCTGTGTAAAACGGAGGAAGCGGTGAATAATGGTATACGACCACAGGAAAAAAGACAGAGAACCTTTGAAACAGATGATATAGCATTATAATCCGTGCATGAACCTACAGCCGGAGCACGAACATACCCTTGTATTATTTTAAATAGTTTGGTGAACAAAGGATGAACTATACGAAAATTGGGAAGAATAATACTTTTGTAAACGCTGATTGCGTGAAAGAGGTATAAACTAAAGATTGTTCCGCAGCATTAAATAATAATTAACTATATCTGAACAAAGTCGAGAAGAGTAAGGAGAAATGGGATACCCAAGAAGCATTCATTTTTTCGAAGCAGTTGAGGAAGTGTGGCTTGTGACTGGACCTACTCCTCAAAGTGAAATTCTTTCAATTCCTACTTTTTTCACTTTTGGTACTTTTGAAGGCCAAAATCGACTAAAGTATCATAAAGAATCAAGATCATCACATACTACTATACTTTTTAATCAACTCACAACCCACCGCTTTTTTGAAAGCGGCCCTAACGATACCCTGATATTTTCACCAGTCATAAGCAGAGCAGTAACTGTCGTCTGTCTTGGAATTGAGAATAAAGTATAAAAGTTTTGAAAACGCACGGGACACCCCTTCTGACGGCTGACTTTGGCCATAATGCAAGCTCATAGTGAAGGGGTGCGTCAAGACGAGAGATTTCTAGAAAGAAGGAAGAAAGACCATGGAGACGAGAGACACACAAACACAGCTACATAGGCGCAATACTCTCTACGAGGCGCTTAATAGGGAGTGTGGAATCCATAGCGCTTAAGGCCTGGCTTCGTGTTTCTAGAACTATCCCTGCCTCGGTGAAGATACATGTCACCTCCTTTAGCACCTATTCATTTTTTCACTGACTTGAAACATTTTATTATACTTTACTTTTTAGTGGTATGTTGAAACAACGGGCGAGAGAAAAAGTTGAAGCAAAAGGTCCAACTGAAATAATTTCTCGATCAATTTCACTTTCATTTTTTTCTCTTTCTTTTTTTCACTTTTTTCACTTCATTAAAATGGCCGATTAATTATAAGGCACGATATCACGAAAAGCGCTTCAGAAACAATTCTTTTACACTTGACAAGATTTATGAAAGCGTCAGCGTAGGTACGGAAGATGGCACCTGGTGAGGATACAGGGTGGATCGCTTCAATCTCATTGCAGCTTCCAGATCTGGTCTCGCTCCCCATACCGGGCCTTCCATACTTTCGATGATAAATAGTTGGCGCTGGAATTTATGAGGACAACGGACACGGAGGAACATAAATATCAGCTGACCTGACAAACCATTGTTTTGGTTGAGTCCTCGTCCGGATGATCCCGTTTGTGAGGATAAAAAAGTCAACGCTTGGCGCTTCACACTGTGATTAGTCAGCTTCCAGCCCTTTTTATTTTATTCTAGATCAATCTTGAATGTGCGTTCAGTCAAGGGTAGAGGGTTTATCCATGGGAACGAATTAAGTTACAAATTCCCACACAGACAGGCTCTGAAGGGTTGGCTGTTGCAATCCCTTCATTTTCTGCCGTCACCACTTCTGTTCATCTTTGTGGGGCGGTTGTAAGTTTTGCTTTTTTGCGGAGCATGACCACCAAAGGGTGATCGTCCTTCCGAAGTTGTTGCCCAGGTGTATCACGGGCGATTCCCGTAAACACAACAGCCTTTGATGTATTGCTAATAAAGTTTTCTGGGCCGGAATCCCGTTCTCTGAAACATTTTCATTAGAACAGCATATCTAGGATATGTCAAGCGAAAGGGGTGGCAAAATCTTGGCACACAGAGCTTCTAAGGGTGCCTTCCTATACTGCAGAAAATTTCCATAATTGTGGAGGCGTTCAAAAGCTGAAGTCAGATTTGTTTTTGATTTTATTAACGGTGTTCTGAGTCACTGTAATGGAACAACTCAGTTGCAAGCTAAACCCAATGTCGCAAGTGGGAATTTGAAGATCTTCTAGAAGTTCCATCCTTTTTTCCTTTTCAATATTCTTCCCTCCTTTTTCACTTTCCTATCGCATTTTTCTTCTTCAAGATAAATGGACGATTTCGCCATTCCGGCGTGGTTACAAATCAAGCTATCAACTTGCTGGATTGGGTAGGCCCGTAACTCACATGTGGGGTTTTTAAATCAATTCACATTCAAGACTTACAGTAGCTAACCTATAGTGGGAATTGAATTGGCTCACGTTTTCTCGTCAACTATACAAGCCGGAATTTTGAGAAAGCTCGAAAAAACTAAGCGTGGTCACAAATCATCGTGCTCTAACTGCAGGTGTTTGAGTATTTCCAGTAAAAAACTCATTACGTTCAACGAATGGAAAATTTCATTATCGCGTCAAATTAACTGCTAAAAACTCAGTGGTACGAAACAACGGCTCCCCAGCGGCTTCATCAGTGAACATGGCAATATTTCTCGACCTATCGCGGTAGTAGGAGATTGCTTTGCTTCCTGAATTTGAGAGAATTACTACTGCTGAGCAATTGCAATAGTATCCACTCGCCACTGTAAAATCCGGTCTATTACGAAGATAACTGTGTGGTCAAGGACGTTTCTCATAACGAATTTCCTGGTAGTCCGTCAGAAAAACTGTCAGTCCGATGTCCTTGTTGTAATGTGAAGGGCTTATCAAAGCCTTTGCAGTACAAAGGTGAACAGTGGGTTTACGATTCCTGAAAAATTCCACTTTTGCCAAAATTATAGGAAACAAAAAAGTTTGATACCATTCCCACCCTCGAGTATTGAATTTCGCCTATCCTAACGAAAGCTTTACGTCAGTTGAAGCAATAGTCTCAGATCGAATTCAAGGGGTAAAGTGGTTTGTAATGACGCTGTAGGTGGGTAGGTAAGAACCGAGTTCGAATAATCCCTGTGCCCAAACCGCGCAAATACCTCCGCAGCAATCAAGCGCTCCTCACGACTGGCAAATGGGCGGCGCTAACGTGATCGGTAGGTTCCGCCTCCTTCGACAGTGTTCGTTTCCGTTGGCGATCTTTCAAGGTGAGTTTTTGGTCAGTATCTCTTGATGTGTGCTTGCGTAGGGCTTGCGCATCGTTCCGCACCATTAGTATCGAGACTCTGCTGGGGCTGTTGCTTTGAAGAAACCTTTCCGAGATAATCCTCGCATTCTTTCGAAACCCGAATGTGTCAGTTGCGATCGATCACTATAGACAAGTTTCATACACGACGGTTCGATTTTCGAAGAGAAACAAACTCACAAAAAAGTTCTCTATGGACAGTCGAAGGTAAGTTGGGCGGAGCCAAAGACGGGGCCTCGGAAAAAGTGCGTTTCGGGGCGGCTATGTACCAGGAGATGCGATGAAAGAATTCGGTTTCGGAGAGTAGAGACAAAAATCGATAAAGATGAAAAACAAAAAAGTACAATACCGCTCCTGTCGTTTGTTCAATCGACGGTTTGCGACGGTCGGAAACCGTCGCAAACCGTCGCCTCGCCATAACTCTCTTTAAAATGGTTCGTTCGACCTGGAGTTTATACCGTCTGATAGCTCTGCCCGTGATCTACAAGATGCTGTTTTTTGATTTTTGAAAGAGCTTCATCTATCATCTCGCCATGCACTCGACCTCCATCCCGAGAAGTAATGAATACACTTTGTATGTGATGCGCACATAAGTTTT
>KZ345258.1:122993-140767 GCA_002352805.1 Teladorsagia circumcincta
CTGGTGGGGCAGGTGAACAGAGCGCGGCGTCATCGTGCCCCCACCCCTCCCAACCCGAGCTTCACCCTTGTTCGGCAGTAAACGAGTTTGATAGCCTGAGCTCACATTGACGCCCACGCCCCTTATCAGGCAATGTTATGCCGCGAAAGTTGCACTATAGGCAGTTGCAGATCCACTTAACTCACTCGAGCAACCGTCCTACACGGCTCAATCAGAAAACGCTCCTTCAAGTTACGCTATCAGCCACCACTATAAACCACTATTCAGATTTATTTGGAGGGATTCGCCACTTGGAGCCTGCAAAATTCTTTGGTTGCCGAATACAAGAGGTAACTCTGTCTCTGAGAATCAGCAGCGCGTCGAGTGCAGACCACACACCACAAGTGACGACGATATCCACACAATGTAATTGATTTCGCTAATGAAATGCTTAGCCGGTTGCACTTGTATTCTATCACTTACCTCTAATTGCTATCATTTACCAACTATCAGCTGTCTGGACCCTTACTTATCAGATTTATCAGGCCGCCGTCACTTGTGTTGTGTGGTCAGCACGCGGCACGCAGCCGGGTTACGGAGGCGGATTACATTGTTCCGACAATTTCACAGTTTCAATTGCAAAAAATTATTGCAGGAAACCTTCCATGAGAAACTTCGAACTGTCCGCCATTATCTTTTACACAACCAGGTACAATGAGTTGGGTGAGCATGCCGATTTTTTGAATAGGCGCCGAATGTATGGGGAGGGGGACTGGAGAGGTGTCGACTGCAATGACGTCACCAAACGCAAAGAAAACGACTCGTACATTTAAGCTTTCCACGCATGTCAGCTGACCCGCCTCACCCCTAACCCCTAAATTGGCTATCCCACTAGCTCAGGGACCTTACTTCGCTTCGGAGGGCGCGAATGCTCCTTCAACCAGGGCTTAGTCTACCGATTCTCATGGCACATGTCCGATGTAAACAAAGGAGCCGTTGGTGCTTCTGCTGGAGCTGTATGCTGATGTTGGAGAGGGGATGTGGTCTCCGCGGTCAACGGACTACTTAAACTGGGTCGGCACGGTAGGGCGGTGATGACGCAAGTGGTGCAGCTACGTCCAGCAGCTCCGCCAGAAGGGCTGATTTGTTCACCTCTACATGTCCCTGCACCATGCATTTTGCGCCACCCGTGTATTAGAAAATAGCGTGCCCACCCGATTGGCATTGCATCCAAAACCGTTCCAAAGCACGACTGCAAAATGCATAGTGCGTCATAGGTCACGTTCACGTCTTCATTAGACAAGACACTGACGAGAACTAATCCAAAAAGGTAAATTTTGATTTTATTCTAAATTTTTATGTTTTGCTCTTAACGTGTATGTTTTCAGTGTTCGTGTACATGAGAAAGTATTACGAAATGCTTTCGAAAGAGACTATCCGGAAGGGAAAATTCACCGTGAAGCTTCTATGAACCCAAGAAAGACAAGAGGCTGACCTGTGGTACGCATCGCAATGTGTAGGCGTCCTGTACTTTGTTGCAATTGCGATGGGATTCTAAAAAAACACTCGACTAGAAAGTGATACATGCCTTTGGACCAAGGTGTGACTCACCCGCAATTGGTGAAGGATTAGCGTCTGAATGAAGCAGAGATCGAAGACGAAGGGCCGACAGGTTCTGCCCTTTGTGTGGACGAATTCGATGGATATCTGAGATTCCGCTATTTTTCTACGTAGCACTGAAATTCAGCCAATAAAGCCAATAAAACCTGGATCAAATGCTCGAGTGGTGCCTTTAAGAACGTCCAACGACAGAGCGGCGATTACATCGGCCTGCCTTGCAATGTTACGAGCTCTTTCGACAGCTAAACATGCCAATAAACCGTCTGAGGAGTACGGTAACGGTAAAAGGCCACCTACCGTAAGCTCCTAGAGCGGTGACCATTTGTGTGCCATTGATCAACGCCAATCCCTCTTTTGGACCGAGCTCTAGCGGTTTCAAGTTATGCTTTTTGAGCACCACGGCAGCATCATCCCACCTAGAAGAATGTCCGTAACTACTCAGTGGGCTTCAAAATACTCCCTACTGCAAACCTACCCTGTCGAAGGACTCCACATCTTTCCTTCACCGAGGAGGCCAAGAGCAAGATGAGCAAGAGGGGCTAAATCACCGCTGCAGCCAACTGTACCCTGTTGTGGGACAAAAGAGACGCAAAAGGCTGAAAGCAATTGAAGTAAGGGACAGTTGCTAGAATGTCTGGTATAAATCAAGTTCAACAACCAGTTTTGGGTGCTGCTCAACTATTTTCAACTTGAGCTTCGCTCTTCAAATATTTGTGATTCCTTTAAGGTTTTCTCCTTTGCTGCTGAGCAGGCGCAGAGGGCGAAGAAGGGGCGGTCTCAGTTTCATCGCAAATTTGTAGGATAACCTTCCACGAGAAAAGGCACGAAAAAACCAGAGGCATAAAAAATCACCGTTGAAAGCTGCCACCATCCTCCTAACATTTTCCAGCGATATTCCACTGTAGCCTTTGGCGAGTACATTTATCCTGTAATATGAAGCCTTTTTCTCATTACCGATTCTTGAACCGATGATTTCTAACCTCAAAGCCAGCAGCATCCTTGCTTTCGATGGGGCTAACGGCTGCCCGTATGCCGTAGAATGAGATCGGATCAGGTTCAACTGGAGCTTCCTGAAACATCGCAGGTTCGATATGCGCTAGAGCACGAATCTCGAGACCATAAGCCAGCCCTATGCGCTACCTCTACAGTATATCTTCTGGTGGTTGGAACCCCTACACATGCAACTCCATGACGTATGTATATCTGCATAGGGTACCATTTTAGGACTACATAGCGACTATTAAACTGGTCTTGACAGCCTCACGCATTGCAGTGAGTAAGTTAAGGGTCGCCTTTTTAGAGAGGTTTTTAAATGGCCTCACTCTGGCCTGCTTGCCTCCACCCTCCTTCTCGACTTCTTCAAGGTTGCCTGGCGAGAGGAGAAGGAAAGGAATAATAGTTGATGGAACTGTGGAAGGACCCGAAATCTCTGTTCCCTCAAAGGAGGTCTCCACGATAGGGTCGAAGAAGGGGAAACCTTAGTAGTGGAGGAACTGGTATACCCCCACCCCCAAGGGTGCGGACCAGCATGCAACGCGTCGAGGGATATGCTCACTGCGATCTAGCATAACCTTCCCACTGGCGCACTTGGCCCGGAACGCCCATCGACAATCTACTCACTCGCCCAGCTTTATACGCAGCGAGTGATTAGATAGGAGAGAGAGCTTCAGGCTGAAGAGGGCATCAACTATGAGAGTCGCACCAGTGCGGAAATCGAAGGGCAAAGAAGGGGTTTCATTTCTAGGATTTCGGGCCTTCTCTCATGGTTTCTTCTTTATCCCTGCACCTCACCCCTATTTCCAATGAGCTACCCTTTCGTCGTGAAATCCGTGTTCAAGATCTTTGAACTATACTCTTTCTCTACTAATGTGGAAAACTTAATGCTTTAGCGCATCAGCAATGCTTATCTCCGGCTCAGAACATTTACGATCATCTCACCGCGGCGTCTGAAAGGAAATGAAAAGCCCTTAGACGATAAACTGTTGAGCAACTCCAGTTTGCTCCTCTGGCAAACAGGCATTCAAGAGGGAGAACGCTATGCAAACTCACTTGAGTTGATCATCTGCAATGCGGACATTCGAGAATATGCCGAATCCAGTCGTGACGCCGTAAACAGCTGGAAATTACCCAATTTATGCATGTAATTGTGTTCCAAACGTAGCGACTTTCACCTACCACAATGCTCAGATGCAATCTTTTCTAGTAGGGCGCGACCTTTATGGATTTTTTCTTCTGCTTCGATCGATAACTGTAATTACTATGGTCTTTCATCTATACCGCTGTGGTTTCCTTCATCGAATTGCAGTCATTATTTGATGCACTAGCGTAACATTTTGGAAGGCAGCTGGAGGGTAGTCCGGTGAAGTCTTGAAGTCAGTGCACGTCACTGATAGATTGAATCCCCCAGCACCACGGGGGATGAGGGGAGCGTGGTTTACACCGCCTCTGATGTTCAATGACGTCACCGAAACCGCAACGCCTCCAGCCATCGTAATCACTGCCTTGAAGAGTTCATCATGCGAGCCTTACTTCAGTCCTTCAAAATATCCCCAACCTAAACCTCTCAACCCATATTGAATTTTCGTTGAAAAGGTAAGCGCTTTCTTTCAAGCAACACATATTGCAACCCTAGCGACCTGCTTAGAACGAGGAAGGATCTATAATGAGAATTTGCTACGACCTCGTTGATTCGACGCTGAAGTAACACAGTAGGCCAAACCAGAAACAACCACCATTTCTCCGCGCGAACGGCGCTTGGTAGGCTACCTGACCAACTCGCCCGGTCATAGACTGGCCTTTTCTCAACGTGATTGTTTCTGGAGGTGCGAAATAATTGCTTTACTAAAATGATGATTCTACCTGAATTACACATTCGCCTTTTTCACAACGAACGAGATCGGCAGGAGTAAGACTGGCGCCATCGAGCACCAGTAGTTTGGTCGGCTTGTCCACCAGCGATACCTCTGGTGATGGGTCGAATTCGAATTTGATCCTGGAAAAGGGAAGCTCATTGCTGTTTTGATTTGAATCTCGAATAAAAAAAATGACTAGTTTTAATCCATTCCATGAGTATGTGCCATGTAATTTTTTCTCGGACAATACTGGAGGCTACAGCCCGTCCTTACCTTGAGTAACGGACCTTTTTAGGCACTTCTAGTCCACTCCAACACGACTCACCTTTTTGGCTTGTCCAACTGTTCCAGAGCGATACGGGTGCTTTCGAGTTCAATATGCCGTCGCCTTTCTTTCTCTTCCTCAGTCTCGTCTCGATGAATTACTGCAAATAGATGTCTTTGTTTGTGGTTCCTTAGTGTGCTTTGAAGGTCTCAAGAACAGGTTGACACTCACCGAGTATGACGAAATCACCATCCTTTAGTACGTCACCGACTCGATCTTCTGGGTCAACAAGAGAATTTCCCACTGTTCGACGTATCTCCTCGTATTCTTTCCCTCCAGACGGTTTCACCATAGCTGGTCGCAATTTGCGCATCTTTGCGACAGTACGCAGCGCAACCTGTGTAACAGCAGATTTTACTACTGAGACATTGAAATTTCCGTCGATGCGTCACCCAAATTCCAATGTTTTAGTTGAAAAGTTGGCTCGAATTGCTCTCTTGTCTATAATGGGACACCACGTAAGCTAACCTTACGAGGAGTGTATGTGTGTTAGTGGTGGTGGATCTCACAGAACCCACACGCTTCAGATGGACCTAACAGCGTCGTGAAACCTCCACAGGCCACGGCAATAAACCTTCCTTAAAAATACAGGAACTAAATCGAATCAAGAGCACATTACCAAACTTAGAGGTATTCAATAGTATGAGTGGAGGTCTAGAGGGTTTTGATTTGATGAGAATTCTATCACTCCGCAAAACTACAGCCAAAACGGTCAACAATTTTGCGAGCTTTTCCGTGAGTACTAGTTCTTTTCTGATCCTAAAGCACTACTTTTTCGGATAGTCGCTGTGTTGGTAAATAGTTCACGAAAGACAGCCCAATGTTAATAAATAGAAGTGGAGAATAGGAAATAAGGGGCCGAAACAGGTGGAGAAGGTTGGAGAAGGTGAAAAGTCTGAAAGCTACAGTATGCTTTCTGAACTTACCGTATGCACCAGCTCATCCTCATCACAAGGGATCACAATGCATTCGATTCCGACCTGAACCTGTAGACGCATCCTCTGAAATTTCAAAAATTGGGATGTATTATGAAATAATAGCTTTTCACTGCGATTCAGATACAAAGCGGAGTTTAACGAAGACAGGAGTGTGTCACAAGGTCTGATCTAGTAGCGTACAAGGTGCGAGTAGGAGCATCCACAGTCGCGTATAAGGGTATAATTCAAGTCGAGGAAATTCACAACAAAATACAGAACTTGAAAGTATAAATTGGAAAATCCTATAAGAGAGACGACAGCAATGGTTCATTAAAAAAGGCCTAAATGTTAGTAAATAGGGTTGATTTAGTACGGAAGGTAGTTGTCATTAATGAGGGACGTAAGCAGAAAGAACGCTCAGAGCGAATGTTCGCGCGTTCCGCCCGAAACAACCTTTTATACGGTAAGAAGTGTGCTGCTGAAGGGTCGACGTCCATAAAATTGTGGCTGATTTTCGGTTGCCGTGAGGATCATAAAACGTGAAAACAGCCTACCATAAACGGAAGACATCAAACTGCGCATGTGAGAGACCGTACTCACTTTGTCTCGTGATAACCTTCAACCCAGGTGCGCTTACTCAGGACGGACTTACTCATTTCTTCTCCACTCGTCTACTACTCCATAAATTTCAGAATTTTTCATAAAACAGTAACATCTCAGAAAAGACGTAAGTTTGGTGGGTACGGTAAATGGAAAAGCGGGAGGAGTGAGCTTTTAGACCTTTCCTAGTGAAAGAAGAAGAAGAAAATAAAATTCCAAGTTACTGCAGAGCTGCTCGGCTGCTTTTCAAGGAAGCTAGGATAACCGAGAAATATTTAGCTACGATATAAAGTATATACAGCCCTTGTCATATTTCCACTTACCCAAATGGAGCAGCAAATAATGCCGATGTCGCGCAGGATTACTGTAGGGATCGGATTCAACCAGGCAAACCAGTCGTTCTAAGCCTTCTGGATTGTTTATTCAATTTTTGGGATGAAAACGCTAGTCTGCATCGAGTGTACTGTAAATCCGATAAGGCGGAAACGGTGTAATGCGAAGTGGCGCTACTTACTACGCACGCGGTCCGGTGATCAAGTCCTGGGTCATGCGTCATCGCCAATCCAGCTCCATCCCTCTGGGGTCGGTTAATTGGTACCAGAGGTTCCTGGGACTATAAACACTGACTTGTACACCGGATAGCCTCCGTTAATGTGCAGACAATACCGTATTCGAATACCGCTACGGCTCTGAATGGAAGTAGAAAGTATGGCGCTCCCAAAGCGGGACTGAACAACGCTGAATGCTTGATCCTTAGCCCGTTATCCTGCTAAGCATCGTATAAACTCTAAATGCGCATTATAAAGCCTCTATGAATAGCCACAGTGGTGGCACACCTTTTATGAAGATAAATCACCATCAGGCTGTCTATCCTTGAATTCTATTCGCAATAGCGTGATCAAGTTTTCTACCTCCTCAAGTAAGTGAAAAGGTCTAGAACTGCAAAGGAGAGCTCGAGCTAACGCTGGCCATCCTAGACCATCTCACTGAGTCACTTTCTCACCCATGTCTCAATTCCTCACGCCTTGTAAGGTTCAGATTTGCTATGATCTTCACAAAGAATTTTGTCTTCAAAAGAACCTATGATCTTTGAAAAAAGTGGCTTTTAGGTACTTGAGCAAAAATCCTTTTTAGAACGATTTCTGGTGCATTGATTTCACCAGGTGTCTTCAGTAACTACGGAAAAGAAGAAGTGCTCTTATTTAAAGATTTCACTGTGGGGGGGTCTCGGGATGTCGTTCGCCAATTTGTTGAAAAGTTCACCCGAGGCTGCTGTTTTTATAAAATGTTGTTCAAACACGATAATAAACAAAACTGCTGTTCTCCACAACAGTTCGTGTTACGAATGATCATGAGAATGACATCGATTTGTGTGGAAGAAGTTCGGTATCAACAGGGTTTCGAACTTGCTTCTATATTTTCCGGACAACGTGCATACCCTTTACACCATACGTACAAGACGCTAAATTTCGCAATCAAACTCGAATTCAAGATCAAGTCAGTCAAAAAACCATTCGTCTACGGCGATGCTGGAAATGGTAAAAAAATTAATGACGAAAAATACTTTCGCAGATAATTGCATCCTACCTATGGAAGAGAATGAAGACACGACCTGGTTCTGTCGTGCTGTGCGTCTTTGACCTACTTCATTGTTTTTTCAACACGTTCTTATAACATAAGAGTTTTTACCACTTAACTGATTTTCTGGATGAGCGGTGCCCATATGGCTAGGTTAGCGGTATATTGGATAATCATCGTATCACCTGCCTTTGGATTTCTTTAGCTGCATGACCGGAGTACCCACGCGAGCCAAGCTTTTTCTTCTATAAGTGGTAACTTCTTCGGCGCAACATAGGCAACTATTCGCATTCCCATTAGAGAGGTAAACGAAACCGAAAGAACTATCATTTCTTCAGAGAAATACTTTAGTCACATTGCCACAAATATGTTTGTTGAAGTCCAAAACTTTCAAAAATCAGTTGATAAACAGTCACCATCACCACTCATGTACACTCATGTACTACAGTGCGCGTCAACTGTATATGCCACCACTAAATTTTTTTCACTTCACTAACTTGACGGGTCTTTCATGAATTGTCGCGGCAACCATCGTTTCCGGCGTGTCCGAGAACTAATAAAGATGTTGTTTGATTTTGCTTAGCGCGGGAATTCAAATTGCTATATTCTCCTGAAGAAAATTGGTCGCGTCAAATGCTTATGCCATCCCAAAAATTTCTCGAGATTTCTCTTTCCTCTGACCCTACTCAGTTACCGTACACATATGGTAGAAATGAGGAGATCCTTCACTCATGCGATGCACTTGAATGGTTGACCATTACTAACTAACTAGTTTAGAATATCATTCTTTATGTTGGAAAGCAGCTGCATGAAATACTCTATCGAAGCTAGGACCGTATTCTATGTTCTGCGATCGCACCTGCTGCTTTTGGTAGAACTCATCGGAGTGCATATTCACACAAATTTGGATAGTTCGACATGCTCAAACAGCTTCCAAATTCACATTTTTGAAAAAGGTCACCTTCATTCGGGGTCTCGACTCCTGCAAAGCTTGAAACTTCTGCGCTCCCAAGTCCCTGTTCAGAGAGAGTATGATTCCTACTTATCACCTGCCTGGTACCCATCGCTCAACCGATCGGATCTTTTCCGGTGGGATCGGTATACCGACGGTCTATGTCATCACCTCAATGCCCCGTACATTTTAATACTGCACCATGCCGTCATTTTTCGCCCACTCGGTACACCGATGACCTTTTTCAAAAATGTGAATTTGGAAGCTGTTTGAGCATGTCGAACTCTCCAATTTTGTGTGAATATGCACTCCGATGAGTTCTACCAAAAGCAGCAGGTGCGATCGCAGAACATAGAATACGGTCTTAGCTTCGATAGAGTATTTCATGCAGTTGCTTTCCAACATAAAGAATGATATTCTGATCTAGTTAGTTAGTAATGGTCAACCATTCAAGTGCATTGCATGGGTGAAGGATCTCCTCATTTCCACCATATGTGTACGGTAGTTGAGTAGGGTCAGAGGAAAGAGAAATCCCGAGAAATTTTGGGATGGCATAAGCATTTGACTGTTTTCCAATTTTTTTCAGGAGAATATAGCAATTTAAATTCCCGCGCTAAGCAAAATCAAACAACATCATTATTAGTTTTCGGACACGTCGGAAACGATGGTTGCCGCGACAATTCATGAAAGTACCGTCAAGTTAGTGAAGTGAAAAAAATTTAGGGGTGGCATATACAATTGACGCGCACTGTAGATGAGGACGCGACACCTCTACTCCTGGATAATGAGCTTAGCATCAAAGGGTTGAGCCAAATCATTTTGAGGTGATTAAGGTCTTCCGAATTTTTCTCACGCAAATACTGCTCCCGGCTCCCGGTCTAGAAGGTCTTACTTGGAGAATATGCTGGCATCGTGACCTAGCATAGCTCCTTCAGAATGGTGTGGTCGATTTTCCGGTACTGGGTATAGTGTTCTCCTGCAGAAGATATAATGTACTAAATTTGGACACTTCCGTCGCAGTGCTGGATCCACGAGCTGTTCCACTCTGATCTCGGTATTGATTTCAAGCTATTGCGATTGCGATTCTGACACTGTGCCAATCGCACTCACGAATTGCAACGCCATCTGCAAAGTCTGGCTCCTGCCTAAAGCAGAGTCGCGCGCTAAATGGTTGATGGGCATTGCGCGTCCCGATCAGTTTAAGCTCACATATTCGATGATAGATGGTGCAACCATGTTTTTGTTCTTTGTGTTAAACACTTTAGTAAAAGTTCTGCATTTTCGCCTCAATGAATCCGGCAAACGGCCAGATAAAAAACCGAAAAGAAGAGGGCAAAATCAAATCAAGAACGAGATAAAATCCGGGTTGACGGTCTGCTTGACCGAGTCAGACGGAACAATATTTTGTGATTTTGGGACGAGGGCGAGGGCACAGTGAAAATTGGTCGAGGACATCGACGCCTCGTCAAGAATTCTCACGGTCACGCTCTCCTGCGCGGGCATTCACTCTCGTCACTATTCTCACACAGTGCAGAGCCATGTAAGGGGATCTACTCGACTGCTGTTCTCCCTGGTCGAGGGTCTCATAGGCGAATTGGGGTCGTAATTATTGAATCTCGAAGGAAGAAGTCTTCGAACATTTGATCAGATTTTGGGTTACCTTGAACTTTGAAGGCCCCTTTTGGGAAAACAGGAGCAGGGTTGGAGATTTGTTGGATGAAACCGAATACATTGATGAAGAAACCTCGCAACGCTACGTTAGAAAAAGGAGGGGAAATTGTGTTGAATGCATGCCTACAGGAAATAACAAACCTGAAGTGTAGCAGTACCAAACCCAGGACATCTTCCCTCTAAGAGTTCAGCTTGTGAGGCGTTCCCAACTGTCCAATCCAGAAATTGGGCATCACGAAAATGGAACGCAAAAGGCGACTAACAAACAACAACCAAGAACATTGTTATGCTTACAAACTATTACAAATATTCAGGACAGGAGAAGTGCTGTCACAAGGAGTATCTAATAGCGCTGCACTTGAAAATCTGGTTAGTTCGTGCTCTGGCTACTAGTTTTTTAGGTATTTTCGAAACCAGCCAGTTGTGACCTAACCGGATTGTCGCAACTGAGCGGTCATTGCGTTATGAGACTAACCATGGGGCGAAGACCACGTACAGGTGATTGGGAGCTCAGGTGCAAGCGCGTGATTTGGCCACAAAAAGTTGTCTCGTTTGCTAGCAGTGCTGATTCTATCTTGTACATAAATGTTAGCCAATTCATGCCACTTAGATTAATTTCTGTGGTTCCCTTCTTTGGATGAAAACTTCGGAAAATTGGAGCCGTTGCAGAGTTATTCGTGTGTTGTGAACTAGGCTGAACCCATAATTTCAGATGTCTTGGAGCATCTTGGCAACGTCTTGCTGAGAGGCACATCTTGCGCTAAAGGTTTATTCCTCTATATCAAGAACTTTACCCACTTCAGGGATAGATCCAAGGACCTAGTCGCGAAATGCGCCTTAACAAATTTAACACATTGCGTACCGAGTGCATCACATGGTGATGCACCCACTTACTTGCCCGCGTGGCCACGTGCATCACATGGTGATGCATTCAAATTTCTCCTTTCTCTCTGGAGCAATATCGGTCAAGAACCACACACATATGTTTTCGAATATGCTGAAGAACATATCTGCTTGGGACCTCACCAACTAGAAAGTCAACTACTGCTCTGGTATTAACTGCTATTGTTAAGCTGGAGATGCAAAATTTCTCGAAGGATTTAGGAATATAATGAATAGATTTGAATCTCATACAAGTTATTTCCATATAACTTCATGAATTCCTACATTTTCGTATGTTCCACGTTTATTTTCAGGTTCGTATTCGTCATTACAAAAAGAATTTGCATTATTAATGAGATTGAGCATTTTCGCGATGCTTCAATCTGTCAGGATATGTTCTCCTACATACAGGAAAACATACGTGAACAGATATTGACCTATAAGAGGAGATTTCAGAGCATCCAGAAGAAAAACTGCTCTATGTGGCCAAGTGCATCCCACGGAGATGCATGCCGCAGGCCGAAACAAAAATCGCTTGGCCACGCGCGCAGGAAAGTCGTAAATGGCGCCGGTACGCAACGTGTTAATTGATCAAGGATCACTTCAGCGTTATTTACCGGCACACCAGTTTGGGCGAAAATGGTGTTGTGGGAAGTGGTGCTGCCTGCTCCCGGGATCAAATTCTGGATCGTACAGCGTCTTGGCCAACCAACCAGCATCCCTTCGGGATCGGTGAATTGGTACCGGGCTTGTCTAGGAGAATAAAAAAACATTGGGTTGCACATCGGCTCACCGCCGCAGATCAATGTGTGAGCCAAATCGCACTCAAATGCTGCTACGATTCCGAACGGAAGATGAATGCGTGCCGCATCCCAAAAGGGACTGATCAGCTCTGAATGCTGTGTCCTTCATCCTTTAAAGTAATTTCGCCCTTACGACAATGCAGGCACAAGGAGGTGAGGCATGTTTGGAAAGGAACAGGAACGCTGGGAACATCCGTGGTTTTGAAAACGGTATGACATCACATAGTACCATGGTACTATCATTACCAAACCGAGATGAAGGAAGAATCCTCACTATGATCTCTCCTCCCCTCCGTGTCCAGTATCCCTCTTCCATCAATGTCCTTTCTTCCCCCCCCCCCTCGATTGCAAAAGCACAATCGTCTTTAGCTGGCTCATGATCGTACGCTCGAGACAATTTTACACTGAAATTTTTAAGTGTCCTCGAAACAGATATTGGTTGAAACAGAGCTCATTGTGCGAAACTCGTAGGGAGCCTGCATTCCAGGGAATGTCACCACAATTCACTATCGCAATGCGTTCCAATGTTTAATGTTGATCAACCGGCATGGACTACTGGTGTGGGCAGAAATGGGCCGTGTGTGCTCTTGATGATGGGTTTACGGTGGAGAGGTACCCCTAAAGGAATCGCAGGGTGGAGGTATTCGGTGGTGCAGGGATGAAGAAAAACAATAAGAAATTGGATCCCGTCTTCGCCCCTTGAAATCCGCGTTGATGCGACTCTCATCGGGACTACCCTCTTCAAGGCTAACGCTCTCTCCCTTTCTGCTGAACGCTAGAGTCAGATGACGAGAGGGTGGGCGAGCAGTGGCGCGAGCTGCGGTGGTATGATCTTGTCAGCCCCACGCAGTACAAGTGTGTGCTGCAAAAGTTGTGCACCCACTGAGATTGTGGATCAGTATACGTAGCTTGCCAGGCAGGCCGCTGGGACATACCCTTCACTGTAGAACCCATCGCACCACATCCTCATGGGTCCACCTGCCTTTCACCTGGAGATGCTTCCGCTTCTTCGTCCTCTCCGTCCTTATCGTGGGTTTCTCCTTGAAATTCTTAAATAAATAAAAACGTTGGGTCAAAAATAGCGAATTTCGGTCAAGTTTTGAGGGTGAATGAAAATTTCTCATTCACCTGTCCTCCCCACTCACAACTCCTGCCCCACGTAGCACAATTTTGCACCGCAAAAATTGCACAACACTATGATTGTGGAGCAGCATCAGTGCCCACTCAAAGATATCGCTTCTTATAATAATGGAATATGCTTCCAAGCCAAAAATAAGTTTTCATGAGCAAGAAAAGACGATATGTTGAACAAGGAATCAGGTAGCAGAATCACCTTACAAAATACTCTTACTAAATGTTCTATAGTGAATAAATCAGTGTAAAGAAGAATAATAAGAATGAATCATCAATTCAGAATGATGAAGAAGTAGATGACATGCGCACCGTCAACCGTTCAGTGGCACTTAACAGTCTTTTGCTAAAACTAGACCGTGGAAAGTATGAAGGGCAAACTCATTAATCTTTCAACACTACTCAGTCGACCCGAGAAGAACGAAATGTGGCTATTCGGCGATGGAGTTCACATTACGTCTCCTAAAGTTCAGAATGTAATTCAGTCAGGAGTGTGAAGTTACTGAACGCCTTGACGAGCGTATTCCTCGCAAAATATGTAACACGGTAGACAGAGTAAACGCCGGAAAACGCAGAAGTTGTGAAGCCTTTCAGAAAGTTCTCTCGTTTTCTGACGCTTCTTATTTGGATGCTTCATTTTTCTTGAAATCTAAGAAAAACTGTCATCGGTATGAATATCGCTTCAATGAGCTTTTTTCTAGTCAAACTCAGCTCACTTTTGTTCTGACTAATTTCCTTATGATTTTTACGAAGGTTTAAATGGGATGTGTTCGATGAGCAAGTAGGGATGACTTTCTTTCTCTAGCTTTAAATAGTCCTGAAGGTCAAGATATCGATGTTGCACTTGGTTTAGATTCGCGCGAAATATGCTCTGAAGCAGAAGATAAAAAAAGTTATAGTAACGAAAGCGAGAGCCTTGGGTATAATGAGAGTGTGGTCGCATATCGGTCGGTGTCACCAATCAGCCGAAAGTTCTGATTGAAGCACTCGTGCGCAGGATCATTGAGGAGATGCCCAACCTGGACGCATATGATTGTGGAGCCAAGTTATACGGAAGTAGCTGCAAAGTCAAAAAAATTTCTGAAGCGTGCCGCGACAAATCACCAAGATGAAGGGTCAAGCATTGATTTCTAGCTCGTTTCAAGTGACGGAACTTTTTCTACTGATTTGCGACGTACGGTGAGAAGAAATTTTTTCCTACGGCTCACGAAACTCTGCTGAATAGATGGATAATGATCAAGCTCTATAAACCTTGCAAAACTTAGACTGTGCTAAAGGAGGGTCATGGCAACTTTCATAAGGTCAGCGGCTGGCCATGATCTTCCGATCCTCCGTATGAGGTGGAGCTGCTATTTCGGAAAAACAATTTTAATATTACGTCAAAATTCACCAAAAACTCCAAGACATGGTTCAAGCATTCCTCACTAGAAAAGGATGGACAGATCCCTGAACGGTGATTTAGGGCACATCGCACCTACAACCCTGCACAAGTTGGACCAGCTAGGTTGCAGAGTGCGAACACCTTACTCAGTAGACCTCGGCTCTATCAAGATTTTCCGAGCTTCCATGGAGAGAAATGCTTGAAAACCCAAAATGATGCTGAAAAGACCTTCCCTTAGTTCATTGCCTACTGAGTCCCAGCATTCTGAACAAACGTTATTTATTATATATTTATTACATCATTATATATTTTATTATTATATATTATATATATTATTATATATTTTGTTATTATTTATTTTTATTTATTATTATATATTTACGTATTTTCCAAAAAAAAGCGTCTCATAGCGAAAAGGTGCGCATACTAGCGGTTTTTGTTCCTGTTCCACCTTGAAAGGTTCAGTGGGTTGGTGCAGAGGTACATGCACTCGAAATATGGGGTCGCTAGACGACAGAGCTTTTTGGAAGACCTAACACATCTACATAATACATCTGCAAAAGGCACGCGTTAAAAAACATTACAGTACCTACAACTAAGTAAATCAAACATAACTCACCTATATAATTGAATTGGATCACTAAGTAGAAAGCACAAGTAATCAGGCTCAAAAATCAGCCTCATGAAATGCCGGGACCCTTTACACCCTAGAAGTTTGGCCATACGATGCCTTACCTAGCCTAAAATAATGGCCACCGCTCTGAAAGTGAAGTTCAGATCAATCTTGGGTTGGGTCTGTGAGACCTTCCTAAGCCCTCTTCTCATTCTAGAGCATGTCCTTCTGAAGACGCTGGACCAGATCAAGACGATCGCCGTACCATTGTGAACTGATCAGATGTCAAACTTCGCCCCTTGACTGAAGCGATGGGAGCCCTAGATATGTATCTATTCCTTATTGCTGCATTTAGAATTTTGAAGAAGTGCATATACTTGCCGTTTTAAAAAAACCAGAACCGCGTCGAGTGCAGAACTCACACCACAGGTGACGACTGCCACCCCAAAACATAAATATTTTCTGACAATGAAACACTTAAGCTGAAGCAGTTGCATTCCATCATTTATCATTAGTTACAGCTCTCATTTACCTAGTATCAGCTATCACTAAGAAGCACTAGTTACAAGACTCAATTAGAGGCCGGCCGCCGTCACTTGTGGTGTGTGGTCTGCACTCGACGCCCTTCTGGTTTTCTGACACTGATCGTTAGTTTATGTGTTAGTTTTTGAGAGGTGGGATACCGCAGCGCTCAGTTCTACAAGAGGTCGTAAATCGGATCATTGTACACACGTAACGTATCAATGCTCGCGTTCTTCTAACGGATAACCTCTTGTAGTTCGAGATATGAATTATGCAGATATTTACAAAAGCAAACAAAATCTTCCCCACAGCTCGAATGATCCGCCAAAACACTGTTCCCTATGTCAAGACTTATCTTCGAACTATCCTTTCAATTTATGGTAAATGAGAAACCGGAAATATTTCAATTGCTGTGATCTTCTGATTCGACCTTCTAAACCTGAAACAGAGTCAATCGTCCGTTTGAAAAATTCAAGAGGAGGTTAGGAGGGGTGGAGGGGGGGAAGAAGGCCGTGCTCGTGTGAGTTGGGAGGATACGTGGTGTTTCTAGGAGGAGATTTTTTGGCGAGCCGGGTATTTTTTTTTCGGAATTTTTGAAAAGTGCATGGATGGATGAAATTATGGAACTTGCTGTTCTAACAGTTACGCAAGAGAACGTGGCTTTTCTTCTCTTTTTTTTTCTTGGGTGGTCATTTGTGATGTGCGGTCTGCTCTCAAAGCTCTTCTCGTTTTCCGAAATGAAGTATACAGGTGGAGGCCAATAAACTGCATTCGTTGTTGTTTTTTGGCCCCCTGTATGTCCACGCAGCTGGAGCTTGGATTGCAGCTTCTAAGGAAACTTGGTGGGGGGAGGAAGGTCTGAAATGTGTCACCTAGTACCAGAATCGAGTGCTTTAGAAACGGCCACGGTAGTGAAGCTGGTGATGGTTAGGGGAACTAGCCCGTTGTTGGAGCATTTCTTTGAGCTGTGGTGTTGGTGCTAGAGGTGGCATGGGAGACTGAGACTCCCGAAGAGGAAATCGGCGAAGCTTCAAAGTCGGCTAAATCTCTCGGTTTTCCCTCTTTCGGATCAAAAAATTCACTGCTTTTTTCAGCCAGAATTTTCTCAGGGAAACGGTCTTACTGTTGTGTTCAATGGTCCCCATAAACATGCGAGGGACTCTTTGAAAAAAGTTCTTTGATCTCAAAATTTCATTTTTAGAAGGGAAATGAATCCTGATCTTGCATCATACACTCAATAGCGATGTCACATTTCGCTGAACAACTTCCCCCTATTGAAATCGTGCAGTGTGATTGCAGGTGGTAGAAGTGGGTTGAAAGCAACTGGAGTATGCGACATACCAATAAGGGCGATGTCAGACTTTGCGAATCGAACGTTGCTTCAGCGAATCGAACTTTGCACCAGCGAGTCGACCTATGTACCAGCAACTCGATAGTGGCGGGACCCAACGTCTAAGGAAGGCCCGCCACTTTCAAACAACGTCACTGGACAGTAAACACGGTTTGAAATTGGCGCGGCTCCTTGAAATGTTGGGTCCCGCCACTATTGAGTCGCTGGTACATAGTTCGACTCACTGGTGCAAAGTTCGATTCGCTGGTGCAACGTTCGATTCGCCAGCGGATCGCTCGTATCCAGCGATTCGCTAGCGAATCGCTCGATTCGCAAAGTCTGACATCGCCCTAAAGAAGCATGGGCCAGAATTTATAGCTGCTGCTCTCGACGGCCTTTCTTTGTGTTTCTTTTTTAGCATTCTGGGAGCCTACATCGAAGAGATACTTTGAGTTGAGTGAGGGAGCAGATGTAAAGCGGACGAGAGAGCCTAGAGACAAGCGAGACGCAGATAGGGGCGAAGCTGTCAACGAATGGCCTTTGAAACCATGCCGTCATCTTACTTACTTACTTATCTTTCAGGACGTGGAGCGCTTTTCCAAAATGGTTTCTTGCACT
>KZ345258.1:186379-197384 GCA_002352805.1 Teladorsagia circumcincta
TAGAGGAGGGGGGTCGTGAAAATTTTTCGAAAAGTAACAACGATAGGACCGACCCTGATCAGAGGAAGGGCCAGCTATCGAGAAGACTGCCATCTCCGTCTATACATTCGGCGTACAACGAGCTTTTAGGGTTCCCAGTTTCGTTTGCTCTCTTCATCACTGGTCGACCAAATGCCTCATCTCCATTTTCATTTTTGAGCGCTATTATCTGCACCTAGGCAATCGCGAAGTGTGCCTCCAACTACTGAAGAAGTGAAGAAAAGCTCTCCAAACCTTTTTCCCCTGCAATTTGGAGTCGATGTGCGCAATCATGTAATTGATATTGTGGACGATTTTTTCCTCCATCTGCGTCCGTCCAAGGCCGAAGTTCCTTAAGCAGAAACGTTTGCCCACTTACAACAACACGTTCGTTATGAAGTTCTTACCTGAATATCTTGTGCGCAAACTCGCGAATCTGTTCCCACCGTTCTCCTTCGCAAAGAATGATGCCATCACCGTGTTCGGGGTTTTTCGTGAACATTGACCATATATAACCAGATGGGCGACCAGCGAAGGCAGGCCCTAAATGCAGTGTCGGCTTCCATGTTGAAAGACAGATGATTCAAACACCAACACACGTTGCTCACCTTGACGTATGAGGGCCTCTTTAAGCACCTCGTGGCTTGCCATCACAATCATTGGATGTGGTAGCCACACGGTGTAGATTGGACCATAGACAGCATGCCATGAACTGAATGTTTTAGCCGGGTTCCTCATATCGATCTGAATTGATTTAAGATCATGGAGTCTCGCTGAGTCCTTAAATGTGTTCAATAGCTTTTGATGGCAGATGATGCGATGAATCGGACGTAGTTGGAAATGAAAGTGAAGATGGCCAGTGATGCCGCAGTGAAGAAAAAAAAAACAAGGGAAGCAGCCTTAAGCCACCAAAATTAAGCCTCTTTACTCAATGATTCCGTGCTCGACGAGAGTACCAGAGATGAACTCATCAAAAGAATGCTTTGATCTGCTCTTCTAACTCTTCGCCACAGATGGCAACTCCTCACCACGAACCAAGCAGTCAGTGAAGAAAAAAGGAAAGGTAACCACCGGAATCTGACCCTACCGGCTTTTTGTTTTGTGGATTTGAAGAAAAACCAGGCGCCGATACGAGAGAAGGAGCCCGGAGTTGAAAGAGCGTGAAGATGAGCGGGATGCACCAAGGCCCTTGCAGCAGTATACACACAAAACGACGGGGGGGGGGGGGCAAAAAAAAAGACATTTTGCCTATGTCGCACTTCGGCACTTTTTTCTTCACAGGGATTGCCGACGATGGCGGAAGTTCTTCTGCAAACTATTCCTCAAATGTCCCTCTATAAGTAGACGGAGGCCCTCATTCACTACCCTCAGGGTCTTCAGAATATGACGTCATCTGTCATCGTCGTCGAGCTCAAGGTGGCCTACCGTAAATGCTTCAGCCTGAGGCTCTTACGTAATTTCTTGAATCGATTCAATGTGGGATAGATTCCTAGGAACGTTAGCTCCGACTATGGAAACCCCTCTCGGAACCCGCCTTCCGAAAAGCGACGTAATGGTACACTATCCGTCGAAGACCCCATTGCTCGACCAGTGCACCATGTTTCCGAGGCAATTTTTTTATGCCACCCGTAGATGGAAACTATGAGGAATTTCTTATGAAAGGAAGTGTGCTCTTCGATTTCAAGTTGGAAGCACTCGCTTTGAATCAAGCATAGTGCGATTAAATCCATTTTAGTACGGGGACAAAATGTCTTTTTTTCATTGCCCCCCCCCTGTACATACATCGGTGCGTTGGGTGGGCATCGATGGTCATAAGCCCGGTTGTTTTTCCAGGCGGCAGAGGTGGCATTACCACTGCTGTTGCCATGTTAGCTGTCTCATTCGCAGAAGGGACTGTTCCAACAAATCGTGGGTCTACCTTCAGGCAGCATACGTGCACAAAACGCATTGCGCGTTGAATCGCTGCTACACTAAGCTGAGCAGTAGTTGTATTAGTTGATATTTCTAACTACAATTTCAACTAGATAATCGGTATGGTTGGGCGGCTGGGGAGGTCGCTACCCTCGAACGATGTCAGACTTTGCAAGTAGAGCTCGATTCGCTAGCGAATCGCTCTATTGCACCAGCGGACCGAAGTTTGCACCAGCGAATCGAGTTGTGCACCAGCGAGTCGAACTATGTCCCAGCGACTCACCAGTGACGGGAGCCAACGTTCAAATTAAGACCCGCCATTTCCAAACAGTGTCACTGGAGAGTAAGCATTGTTCGAATATGACGGGACTACTTTTGAACGTTGGATTCCGTCACCGTTGAGTCGCTGGTACATAGTTCGACTCGCTGGTGCAAAGTTCGGTCCGCTGGCGCAACGCTCGTATCCAGCGATTCGCAAAGTCTGACATCGCTCTCCCGTGTCCTGTGTCGTGCCTAGGCACACCACTCCTTCACTCTTTCAGTCCAGTGTCGTTTAATTTACAGCATAAGTGTCTCCGGATGAACGTAGGGGGGTATCTAACCTGTCAAGAATCTCCGCAACTCAGACAGCTTAAGGATGCTTTACGACCTTTTTTGGCCTGGAGTGATAAGCAAAAGAATGGTACTTTCGATGCTGATGGACAACATCTGACCTGATAAGTATATCCTTTCTGATTCATAGACCAGTTCCACTTGGATGGTGACAGAGTTAAGGCTACTTGTAACTGTTGTGTAGTTTAAACCGCCTGATGTTCAATTCATCATGATGTCTGTGAACGGTTCCTATGAGAGCGGAACCGTTTTTACACAGTCAGTCTTGCATAGCTTTTTCAACGTTGAGAGCAATTTGTCGGTGCCATTCACTTCAAGGAAGTGATCTCGGGCGGTCGGCGCCACTGCTGCTGAAATTCCGAGCAAAAAAGCTTTCAAGCGATGTCGGCGACTAAAATGTTACAATCAGCTAGACCCTATTTCTGTCCTGCTATTTAATTGATATAGACAGTGAAAGAGAATTTAGTGTAATTTAAATGATCGCTCCAAATGTAATTATTAGTCGGCAAGTGAAGAAGTAGACGCCTTCGGGAATGCTCCAACTTGGGCGGTGTTGAAGCAGTAGCAGTTGTGGATTGCCCTTCGGGCGCATTTCAAGGTTTCTGCTCTTTGGGAAATTTATCACAGGGCTATAGGGTGTGTGTTTCACTCGAAATTGAGAGAGTAGGTGAATACAGAGTGGACCATGCGTCTGACCG
The DNA here is from genome assembly GCA_002352805.1 of Teladorsagia circumcincta. Taxonomy (NCBI): domain Eukaryota; kingdom Metazoa; phylum Nematoda; class Chromadorea; order Rhabditida; family Trichostrongylidae; genus Teladorsagia; species Teladorsagia circumcincta. The sequence continues at coordinate 189,619 of KZ345258.1, forward strand.
AAACCGGCATGATCGTATGTGGTATTTTGTAGGGAGTCGCATTACGGTTTTTCTTTTCGTTTCTTGATCGTGGTGACAAGGGGGTCGTACTTGGAATTCGGATTCTCAGTAGGGTTGTAGTGGTGGACGCTGAGAGGTCATTGAGCCATGAACGGGGAGACTGGCTCGTTTTTGACATTTTTCTTGACTTTCGCGAAATTGTCGCGCAAAAATGCATAAAGTAGACAAACGTAGAGCATCTGCCATTTCTCCCCTCTCAGAGGCACTGTGAAGGGAGGGCAGATTGGAGTGTGTTGACTTGGAATGCTATGGAAGAACCATGGTGGCGAGGGTGGTGGTGGGTGTAGAGAGGGAGTCGCATTTGTGGGTTGCTCCCTTTGCCTGTGGTGTAGGGAGTGGTATCGAGACCCCACTTATAGGGGGAGGGTCGTGGAATTTCAGAAATCTGCTCAACTTTTCGGTTGATCCTAGGTGAGAAGAGGGTAGTCAGTGAGGTCAAAGAAGCCAGCGTGAGTTCAGAGCAGGGTGAATAACGGCCGAGGAAATCTTCAACAAGGGGGTCGTATTTGTCAGGATGGGTCATGGGGGTCGTACCTGTGAAAGTCGGCAGCGAGCGCAACAGTGGGATTGTAGTGCAAATAGGACAAGCGTGTACCGCAGCAGAAAACGAGGATGTGCGAGACAACTTTATATGAAATATTCTTTCTGCTCGCTCTTAATGTCTCGCTGACAGTGATAATGCTGTAAGGAACGCTGCCGCTAAAGCGACAATGGTGAAGGAAAGCTCTGAGCAAATGAAGCGGCTTGTCGGCTATAGGGGGTACGAGATGTGTGTACATACTACAATACAGATTCCGTCAGATCATATAACACCTTTCAATCGAGTGTACCGCTTTGATTGACGGTCAGATGCGTGGCGTATGAGGCGATAACGGGCGATGTCGATTGTCCCTTTTCATATCGCCTACGCTGGACAATACAATTCGAGTGTTGCCTATGAAATATTCTGCAACGGTGAAGAAGGAAGCGTCTTTTTAAGTGGTTAGCGATCGACCTCGATACGACCTCGACGCAAATATCTCCTCAGAAAAGAGGCCTGGGAAGAAGCTAAATACACTATTAGAAAGCGCAAACCTTCCGCTTTCTGAAATTGTCTTCATTTTTTTTTTTTGGATGTTCAAGAAATCAGAGCGATATTGCCTTTTGAGTGCCAAAAACTCATATAAAAATTTTCGCGTCCTCGACGCTACCTCGACGGAATTCGAGAGACCTTATCTCTTTGCATGGAAGGATTTTAAAGCAGTTTCAATACTGCTTTGCAGTAGCTGGCCTAGCTCTATTTAACCCGACCGAGTGCTATTCAAAAGTAAAAAAAAATTGGGGAATGGAACCTTTTTATAGAGGGTGTACTTTCCGGTGGTTTTGAGAGGGGTATCAGCAAATCTGAATCAAATCTGAGACAAACCGCGCAGCAGCTATCGCGAGTCGGCCGTTGGTCGACACAGGCTGTTGTGATGCTCTTCTATGAACTTCTCGAACATTCGCATTGGCATGGACAACTCTGTGAGATTGCAAAATCTCTCTCCGGTTGGGAATTGAACCCGGCTTTCGCATGTGACAGACGCACTCAGCACTTCACTACCACTACACTCCGTTCGTGGAATAGAATGAAACGAGGAGGGTCGTGCCAAGGCTTCGGTTTTAGGGGGGTGGTACTTCTGCGACTACGTCCTCGACACGATTTTCACCCTGGTTCAGAGTGAAGAGACTATGAGAGAGAGCGTAGTGACCAGCGAGAAGCAGACAGGCTGGAAATGTGGTTCCGTTGCAAACAACAACTGCAGCCAATTTTAGCAGAGGTGATGATAGCCTAGCTCCCTTTTCGCGCTTCCGAATCAGGAATGGCACGTTCCCTGAATACTCAAAAGCTCTATCTTACGCACGGACGGGCCTGATTTATCTAGTGTTTGTGAAACAAGTCTTCAGATGGTAACGGACATAATTTCTCTTAAACCGTGGAAAAAGTGGCAAAAATGGTCAGGGTCATCAGTCCCACTACTATTATTAGCTCTCAATGATTTTTCAGATGTGAACTCATTAAATCCATCATGCTAGATCCTTTATGAACATGAATCGATTACAGGATTAAAGGATCAGTTTTTGAGCTGTGCTCGCTTGTTACAAATGCCTCAATTTTCATCTAAACATACCGACAGGGTGTTTCCAATCAGTGGAAGGGGTACTGGTCCAGGTGGTAGATTTCGTCGTCGCCAGTAGAACTGGTGGAAAGCCAGGACTGCTACTGGGAGAATCATGCATGTACTTGCGGTGAAAAATCTGTAACAACATTCGCATTGCAGCACTTATGACTGACTCTTAATGATAAAGAAATCACCTGAGCATCAGAGCAGAAAATAATGCGAACAGCCCGCAGAGCCATGCAATATCTTTGAGTTCCTTTTCTTCAACTGGTATTTTTTCCTTTTCTGGCGAATTCATTGTGAAGCGATTTGGTAGAATCTGGAAAGAATAAGAATGTCTTCTGAAGGATCAGTGCTCCTTGCACAAACGATAACGGTGATATCTTGAACAGGTTCTGGTGACTAAAAGCGCAGGACATCAACAGCCATCGGGTGGAGAGAATTCACCCTTTCTGATGTCTCCAGTGAAGGAATTGTGTGAAGTATTAGCTGGAGTTGGGTCGGTAAGAGAAGACGAGCTCTCTATGCTTTACAATGCGGTAGACTAGTAGAAAAGTACGTTATTCTGCTTGAGACCGCCCTCTTATTCCCGGAACAGAGTCCGCCGTGATCCGTGGCAGAACAGGACCGACGCACACACGTGCTGCGAACGAAGAACACTTCTGATCGTCGAGCGGTCAGTAACGACGAGATTCGATGTGACAAATGAATAGGAGAGGCTATTCTCTTCAGGTGTTCGAACCGAGTTCTCAGACCCGATGGAAATATGAATAACGTGAAAGCTGTTGAGTTTGGATTAGCTCGTTTGAGCTCAATACCTCAGACTGCACAAGAGCTGTATAAGGTCAAATATTAACGCTCATACAAGCCTAACCTAGATTTTCCAAAAGCATGTTCTCCGTTGCTGGATGCATTTATACTGGTGCGCCAGGAGTAGACTGATCCTCAGTCGTAGGGCTCATAGCGGCTTCATGGCACGAATTTTCAATGGGGCAGACGTGAAGACCCATTGCCGCACACATTACGCCTCCCCCCTCACTCCCTCCCCTTGATCATGGCACTGATAGTCTGTTTCTTCACCATGAACCCCTTCCGACAATGTGGTGGTTTACGATGTTCTTTTTTTGAATGGCTGACTTCTGAGGATCTATATTCTGTCAACCCTAATGCCCACATCCTGCAACAGTGAAAGGTAGCTTTGAGAGTATGCTCAGCCCTTGTGACTGAAATGAGCTGGTAAAGAAATGCAAACTGGTCATGGACGGTTTTGTTCCGTGACAATTTCATTTGGAGCACCCACATATTTAATTTAGTATGAAGTTTAATTTGTTACTGCTTAACTGTCTTTGAATAGTAACAGGGGACAGTGCAGCAGTTTGTCGCATTATCACTCAAAAGGGGGCAAGTAGCGCTGCTCACCACGCGCGCGATCTGGGCATCAAATCCTAGCTCGTGCGTCGTCCAGACCAACCAATCCATCGATCCCTCCGGGGTCGGTTAATGGGTACCGGACTTATCTGCGAGAATAAAAAAAAACACTGAATAGTACATTGGTTGGTTCCCGCCGGTCATTGTATAGGCTGAATCCCATTGAAATTGCCACTGCAAATGTGACAATGGAAGAAGAATGCGTGCCGCATCCCCATAAGGGTTCGGTCAACGGCAAACGGTCAATCTTTCATCCTTTATCACTGAGAGAAGGGAATATCGAGCTCTTCGCTTATCGAAAAAGCTTTTATTCCGTAATTGAACAAATGCAAAATATAGTGGCTCTATGAAAGGGTTCATCATCAGCTGGCCAAATAACAAAAAAAATCGTCATAACAAAAGCAGTCACGGTAAATTAAATTTGAGCGCTTTTATTAAGGCTATCCTTTGATCCTAGGCGTACAGAGTGACTGGTTCGGAATCTTATCAATTAATTTTATCATTTTTCAATAAGGGACAGTCTTTTTTCATAGAAAAATCAGCCCCTAAGATTGAGTTTGGCGTTTCACAGTTATAGGATGCTCCGGTATTTTCTACTTTGATCGGCTGCATTTCTTCGGTGCTAGCAGTTGACTGGAAATGGATAAAAAGCAGTTCCCATCTAGAAGTCAATGGAAAGGCGTCTCCTCAAAGAATACGTGAAAATGAAACCTGCATGTTTACAGTCGGGCTATTGCTTACTAAATTTTATTTGCTCACTAGGTGGAGCAATTTTTCCAAGCAGTACTCTATTCTGTTGGACAGTGCAGCGTAGTTGTTGGTAGATCTCATGATACACCTCAGAGATTCGAACCCACGCCCCCCTGCAGATCTGCCATCCCTCCAAGACAAAGACTTTGCTTAACCCATTGGCGACATTGCGGCTCGACGTGGGGACGCACTTTCCCGCCACGTGGGACAATGCGGCTCCATATGGAGACACAGCATGGAGATAACTCTTCTGCGCAGTATTTTCAAAATTATTACAATGGCATATTACTCAGAAAGAAATTGTAGTACTTGTGGTAATCATGGTCCGTGTCCATTTTCCTCGATATGTGTTTTACTCAAGGGGTATTTGTAAGTGATTCTCTGAAGTGAACCTTGTCATTTTGGAATGTATACAGCTGATATTTTGCTTGCAGTTAGTTATAGTATTGATACAACTTTTCACAAATAGAGATCTGGATCCAACCCCAATTACGGAATCTGGAGTTGGGAATTGATGTTTTTCTGGCTCTCCGAAATCGCTATTGGGCTAAACGAAACGATCTATGCCTTCTTTGGGAACTATAGACAAAGATACGAGACTTGCAGAGTCCTGACAATCTTTGCGCTAAGATCCAACACTTTTAGAGCACGTGGTCTCACTATTACAACGTATTTTTTTGAAATATCAACAAAAAAACGCGCGATAGACGGTGATGGCTAGTGCTAAAGAGTGTGGACTCATGTCTGCCCCTTTGGAGGCTGCGGGTTCGATCCCTGCCTAGGCTCAAAACCATGCCTTGCAAAAATTGCAAAAATGGTTCTAGTAACAGTGTCAGGCCCAGGTAAACAGGATGGCTGATGAACATCCCCATCACAAAAACCATGTCTGAAGTCACAAAAAGAGTCAGTCATAAAGTCACCCAGAAGTGGCGCAAAGAACTCCCGCCTGAGTTCTGTGGAAATGTGCGTGGGCTACCGAGGAGTGAAGGACCTCAGCCAAAAAAGCTAGTTCGAATGGGGACTCTGAACGTAGGATCGCTGACTGGAAAGTCCCGGGAGGTTGCTGATCTAATGACACGCAGGAATCCAAGTCCTATGCCTGCAAGAAACACGTTGGAAGAGATCTAAGGCCAGGGAACTCGGGTAAGGTGTCAAGCTGTACTACAATGGAGGGGACACTAAGCGGAGCGGCGTGGCCATGTGAATAGGATCAGTGATCGGATAATGGCTGTGAGGATAAACTAGAAGGAGGGGTACTGGACCGTAATCCCCATACAGGGGTGGCCAAAAAAAAAGAGACACTTTGCCCATGCCACACATCATCAAACTTTTCTTCCCCCAGAGTGCCGCTGTTGATGGGAGTTTTACAACATAATATTCGTTAGAAATCCCTTCATGAGCAGAAGCAGGTCCACCACCACTGCCCTCACCGTCTTTGAAGTATGACGTCATCCGTCGTCGCCGTCGAGCTCAAGGAGGTCTTCCGTAATCGCTCCATTCTGAAGCAGGGAAGAAAATTCTTCAATCGGTCAGGTGACGGATATTTTCCTAGAAGATGTACCTCCAACGGTGCGAGACTCTTTTCCGGCCAGCGCTCTTAATAGCCTTATAATGGACCATGATCCGTCGAGGACCACGTTGAGCTCAAACCATGCGCAACGTTCTCATGGTGAATTCTTCTGATATCGTTGGTTTAGAAGGCTTTGGCGACGTTTGCTGACTGTACGGAGTATGCTCTTCAGTATCCAATTGAGAGCGCTCATTGAATCCAGCAAAGTGTCATTGGTGCCGCCCCGAGCAGGGGGTAGTGTGTCTCTTTTTTATGGCCACCCCTGTATACGCACCGCAAGCCGGTTGCCCCGAAAGTGAGAAGGACGAGTTGTAGCTGCGCCTTGACGATGCCATCAGATCGATTTCGGACGGCGGCTAACTAACCATAGCAGGTGATCTGAATGGCCACGTCGGCAGTGACGGGAGAACCATGGAGAGGGTGCGCGGAGGAAGAGGGATAGCAGTGAGAAACAGCGGGGAGAGAGGGTTCTGGACCTGGCTACGGCCCACGATCTGGCAGTGTGCAGCACGTTCTTTGCAAAAAGGTTGACTCAGAAGGTAACCTACAGCAATGGAGGGTGGCAAACTGAAATCGACCACGTACTCGTGAAAAGATCATCCCTCAAAACTGTGAAGGACGTCAAGGTGGTCCCTGGCGAAAAATCGGCTTCCCAACACAGGCCCCTCCTGGCAGCCATAGCCATGGATCCCCCCAAGAAGGTATGGGTTAGGAGCGAGTGGAGAATACGGTGATGGAAGTTACACAGTGCGGAGAAGGGTGACCTCAAGCAAAGGATAATGGAAGTTGGCCTTCAGATCCTAAGGGGCCAGACAGCAGACTTGGAGTAACGCGGCTGAGACCATCCTACGATGCGCTAAGTACTGGGCGAGATGCGCGGTAGAGTCAGGGGAGACAAGGCAGCGCGGTTCTGGAACGAGGAAGTCCAGCGAGTCGTGAAGAGAGCAAGGAGTCCTGAAGACCTCGCTGTCTACAAGGGTTGCAAAAGGCTTGCTAAGGCAGCCGTCGCCAAGGCTAAATACACGGAAATGGACGTCTTGTACGAGAAGCTAGAGGGCCGGAATGATGAGAAGTTCGTCTACAGGCTGGCCAAAGCTCGGCACCGAACTACCCAAGATATCAGATTGGTGACTAGCGTGAAAAGCAGCAACGGCGCCGTCTTGAGGAAGCCAGCCGAAGTCAAAAGGAGGTGGGAGCAGTACTAAAGTATACTCCCAAACGAGGAGTTTTCTCATAAAGACGACTTGCGAGCAGAGGCGACGGCTGGTCTCATCCCACTCTGGGCAGAGGATGAGGTTTGTCTGAAAGTAAGGAAGGTGAAGGTTGAGAAGGCGTTGGGTTCAGATGGGGTGCCAATCGAGACATCAAAAGCGCTCATAGAGTATGGGATAGCATGGCTTACCCAATTCCTCAACACCGTCACGGCGCAAGGCGGGGTGCCGGATGCCTGGAGATCGAGTACTATCGTCTCTATCTTCAAGCAGAAGAGTGACGCAATGGACTGCTCCAACTACCGCGAAATCAAGTTGACCGCGCATTTCATGAAACTATACAAGCGGCTGGTAGACTTTAGACTGCGGGATTGGTGCCGATCTCCCAGGAACAGTTCGCGTTCTTGCAAGTTCAACAACGGACGCCGTCTTTATCGTCAGGCAAGTGATGGAGAAGTATCGAGAAAAGCGCCGAGTCTGCTATCTCGTATTCCTCGATCTGGAGAAGACGTTCGACCGCCTACCGCGAGTAGTACTGTGGAGAGCGCTAAGGGCACGGAACGTCCCAGAACATCTGATCTCTCTGGTGAAGGACATGTACAATGG
>KZ345259.1:52996-74734 GCA_002352805.1 Teladorsagia circumcincta
AATCGTCGCTTTGGGGAGCATTTGGAATTCTGATTGTTCTAGGGTGTAGTACATGATGCAAGTTAACTTACATAAAAATTCACTCACCATCCTTCGCTTAGAAGCTTGAAATATATTGCCGTGAATTAGCGCACATAATTTTGGGACACCCTGTACTCATCCAAGTTCTCGGCTTGAGAAAAAGAGAAAATACCACAAAAGCAAGACAGCAGCGAACCAAATTTACAATGAGAGTTCCCTATGGTTAGGGAAGGGAGCTGACTACGCTTACTTAAAGACACAGTCCACGCTGAAATTATGGAGGGGTTTGGTTGAACCATTGCGTTATTCTCGTTATTGAAACAATAAGAATGAAATGCGCCTTTCAACGTCGGATAGGCTGGCTCGTCAACATGATGCACAATTACACTTTTTGAGCAGTATATAAATTTCAGCGTCAACTCGGGAAGAAAAATTGAAGGAGAAACTTCTTGAAGCCACCTACATGCAATGGAGAAGAGAAGAGAATCAATGCACTTCCCAAGGGTACAATTTCCATAGAAACTGCACGAAAAACGAGTAAACGACTGCTTCCTGAACATTCCGTTGAGGAACATGGAAGCCCTTTTGAGAAGACCAGCGACGGAATTGGAAGTGCTAAAAACACAGTAACTGGTTACCGTCTGCGGTAGAACTGCTGAAGAAAAAAGCAACTCAGAAGAACTGCTACCGGTTTCTTTTTTACGTAATTTCATGAATGAGTATAATTACTGCTTGAGTGGGAGGGAGAGTGAACAGCCGACAACAACTGGCGCTAGGCGACAAAAAAGTTAACGCCATCCCGAAAAGAGTACTGCGCCACGGCTAAGCGCTAAGCGTCCCGGTCATATTGCTTTTCCGGAAATTCTACGACTCCTCTCCCCACCAATCATAGGTGAAGGGGGTCAGCCACATATACGTCCCACCGTCATGGCCTTTTTGTGGTATTGAATTTCGAGAAATATCGACATACTCCGATTGCGCCCACATTTTTCTCCAAATTGATGCCGTCAAGCTGGAGGGGGAGGGCGCAATTGCAAAAACTTCATTTCCCCGAAAATCGCATGTACTACCCCTCTCCGTCAAACTGTCGATTGAGCCCGTAGTGATCATGACGTGGGCAATGTGTACTCTTTAAATTCTGCAGAGGCACTCGCAAAAATCTTCGACTGAATCAACGGGAGCACCTCATTGGAGATGCTGTGGTGGAAGGTGGCCCTGTCAAGCGCACGCGTGGTTCAGAGTCAAGTGCTGACTGATTTCGTCAGACTAACCGTGCTACCATTCCTCATTGAATTTGCTGAATATTCCCCAAGGATTCTGAAATAGGAAAACATAGCATATACGATGGCTGGCCCCGCAAGTCATTCAATAGCCAAAATAGCATTCAAATGTCACCACAATTCAGAATGGAAGTAGATTTCGAGGCGCACCCTTGAAGGGGAACCGATTAAGGATGAATGCATTGTGATTCCAGGTTTCATGTGCATTTGTTAATAGCACTAGGGTATGAGCAGTAAGGCTGATGTCAGACTTTGCGAATCGAGCAATTCGCTTCTAGCGATTCGCTTCGTCCGCGCTTGCGTTGCGGTATCAGCCAATAGTGCCATATGCTGGCCGCGACGCGATCGCGGATGCTAGCGAATCGCTTGATTCGCAGAGTGTGACATCGGCCTAATCAAGCACAGGCTGCCGTGCCCCACAATGGTACGTTGCGGATTGCGTAGAAGAATTTGTGGAAGGCCGCATTTACAAATTAGTCGGACCGATCGTCCGATAGCACTATCGAGTTCCCGGTAAATATTCCGACTCAGCTGTCGCGCGATCGTTCCGATTGCATGCTGAATACGCATCTTTCACACGGTTTGCGAGCTCGCCATCGGGTCTACTAAACTTAAAGCAACAGTCTCAGAACGAATTCGAGGCGTTAAGCGGTCGGTAACGAAGTTGCAGGTAAAGAGTTGACTGTTAATAAAGGAAAAAAAACCAAGAAATCCGCCGGCGAAGCCTTCAAACAGGTTTCACCTGGTGGACGAGTTGTCTGAACTAATTTCAGCCGCATTCGCCCTAATACAATTAGAGACATATGCATCATACGAAAATAGAAATACAACAATCAAATGAGATAAGCAAGCAAAACCAGTGAAAAAGACGCGGCAAAGATTGGCAAACGCCCCTGACTTCCTGGCTTCTTTGCAGCTTCCTAAGGTGAGATTTTTTGGTTAGTGACACTTGCTATGGTCTTGATTAGGGCTAGAGCATCATTTCCACCTCATAGTGTAGAATTTTAGAACCCTACTGGGACTGTTGCTTTAACTACGCCCTTACTCCCACGCCATTGCAGACGGCTGGCAACTGAAGCACATCCGTTTTGTTGAGAACATCGCGATTAGGTTGGGCTAGCTAAACAAATGCTCTCTGACTTCGGCTGCGCGCGTGAAAAGGTCAGTTTACAGAGGGTACCCGAGAGTCGGCCCGTCGCGTGCGAGAAAACAGAGACGCAGACGGGCCAGAGGACAAGTTGCAGCGCGTGCTGTGCGACGTAGGACGTACTGTAGCAAATTCTGTTTAACTTCACGCTAAATCAACTACGCGCTACGACTCGTCCGCTGACCCGTCTGCGTGCCTGTCTTCTGCCGCGCGAAGGGCCTCCTGTGGTATACCTCTTTACAGGGACACTAATCGAAGGTGATGTATGGGGGGCACGGGCTGCTTGATGTCCCATTAACTTTCCACGAAACGAACGTCTCGGGATGGTCCAACTACGTCCACCAAGGTCGAGAAGTCATCATGCTGTACGAGTGAACACCAGAATTGAGGGAGGAAACTATGAGCATGGAGAACATCACTAGAAGGTCATCGAAGGAGCCGGTGGAGTAGGTAAAAGTAGAAAAAAAAGGACACCAGAAAATTGTGCTTAGGGCGCCAATAAAGGCAAGCAGATTCAGTACTATGTGGTCATCATCATGTTCTTTATCCAGATGTTACTGTGGGTGTTCCCGTTGTACAAAAATACGACGAAAATTTGGATTCCGTCAACGAGCGAATATCATGGACCACATTTATTAGGAGTAGAAAGCTAAGTGAGCGATTCACATCACAAGTGAAGACGGTCTCCTCTGGTAACAAGTGATTCACATAATAGTCGTTATTTGATAAATGATAGTTGTAACTCGTGAGAACTGATAGAATATCACTGACAGATTCAGTCAATTCTTTGGCACGTAACATTTACATATTATGCGAAGATGATCGCTGAGCTGGAGAGATTATCTGGTTCCCTTGAGAACTAGGAGGAGTTTCACAAGAATGCTGGATTGTGAACAAAACTTTCGCCCTAGGCGGGACTAGTACCCGCACCTCTCGCTTCGCCTAAGCGAGAGGTGCGGGTTCTAGTCCCGCCTGGGGCGAAAGTTTTGTTCACAACCCAGCATTCTTGTGAAACATGCGCAAGGCGAACTGCGGCCAAAAACAGCAGTTAATAATCAAAAACTAGGAGGAGTACTTGAACTTGAGCCAGCACGATGGCTTCTTCGCGAAAGCTCGCGGAACGAAAGCCAGCTTACCTTCAATCTCCAACTACAATTAAAAGCACTAAAGGCGTCCGCATAGGAATCATAACGACAGCATCAGCCGATAAGAATGACATCAAACACAGCTAACGCGGGTGACAAGCAATGCTTCTTCAAGCTCAGGATGAGCAACAAATGCCCCCCCCCCTTGTTGGTCATCCACAACCCTTCAAGCGATGATGAACGCACACTGAATGAATCAGCCATCATATATGGGATGGACATCGAGTCACGACATAAAATGCTTAGGCAAACACTTGAATTCTGTGTGTGGGGACGTTTCGAGGATTGAACTTGAGTTACGACGTGAAGGAAAAACGTTGAACAAATAACACGCTAACAGAGTTCCCTAGAAATAGCAATTCCTTCAGAAGCACTCTCATTCACGAGTTCCACGACTTTGAACGGATGGCCAAACTTAGCAACGTGAAGCTTGCTACAAACCTCGAGTCTTACTAACTCATTAGAGCCAAGAAAATGCCCCAAGATTTTCGAGCACCATTCGAGCCTTTGGTATGCGCCACGCAATCGTACTTCCATTCAGAATCGCTGTGCAACCTTGTATCACACAATCATAGGGAGAATCAGACCGAACGAAAAATCTGCGCTCTCAGCTTCCAGGCAGGTGTGATGCCAAAAATCGTGCCGGTTATGAAAGAGAGCTTGACTGGATGGGCGAGATTCGATCCGAGACAAGATTATCATAAAAACTTGTGTTAGGACTGATTGAAGGCTAGAAGGCTATACTTATGAAGTATTTCTGGGAAAACAGAAAGGGAACCACATACATCTGGATCGAGCTGGTTTTCGAGGACGATCGCTAGGACAAAACCTCCAATCAGCCATAGAAAGTAGTTCCGTATTAGTGGTGTGGTACAAGTGCAACGCGTTCCGAATGGATCTTCTCATTACAAATTGATGGATTAGAAACTGTAATGTAATGGTGCACTAGGAGTTTAAACGAGAATTTCAAACGTCAAAAAGGTCGAGGACACGGCAGAAGTTGCACTACAGAATATTCTCAACACGAGAATTCGGTGGAACTCGAGTAGGGAGGGGCACTACATTGTGCAAGGAAGGTCTTTCAGGATGTGGAGCGGTTTTTCAGAATGGTTCCCTGCATTTTCTAATGCGAGAAACGCAAAACCGTGGTCCACTTTCCCTGGACGCCTAAAAAGCTCCATGACCTGGAAGACCCTCCTTGTTAGACTAGAACTAAGAATAAAAGAGCTCACAAGGCGAGTTCCAAACTTTGCGGCCATTCGCTAGGTAGTCGTGCGATTCGCTAGCGGTAGTGATAAGAACAGTTCGTATCAAGTACAACGACCATTCGCCGGCGCTGTGGACCGCTGAATTCGCTGGTGGATTACCGGAGTCGCTGACGCGACGCTGAATACGCTAGCGAGTCGATGAAATCGCTGGCGCATCGCTCGTGTCTCTCGGAGTGCTAGCGAATCACACGATGCGCAAGGGGTTGGTCGCAAAGTCTAACATCTGTCTAACACTGGTCGACTCATTGAAGTAAGTCTTTGATGAAGACTGTTGCAGCGTCAAACATCCTACATATCCTATCCTGGTTCTATCCATGGCTCCATCCAAATTTTCGCATATATAGTCAGTGGTTCAACCACCTGGGAGCTCCCCCCTCTCCACTGTGTTCTCAAGGTTTTGACACCGATCTCGTTCCTTCGGTTCAGAATTTTTTCCTGGCGTTATGAAGGCTGACTCAGCCGGTCGTCACCAACAGTGCACTTAGATGAGCGTATTGCGGTCTATCGCTGCTCTAAGCCTTAGCGTTAAAAATATCCTTACCGTAAGTTGACATTATGATGTGCCCCTTCTTCTCCAAACCCTTTTTTTCCCTGAAATTCGCCTGAAATTCGTCCTTTCTTTGCAAAGTTGAAAGTTCTACGGTCGCACCTTTTCCGAGCATGATGTACTAGCAATTGATGCAGCTTAAGTTAATTGTTATGTTGCTCAGTTGAATCACCTTGGTTCATGTCAGTTTATAAAACTTTGCAGTTGCCATAGATGGGTTGGTTTACATAGTAGCTTAGACTGAACATGTAATATGTAGCATGAAACTGAGGAAATAACTGGGTCATGGTGAAAGAATTGTTTTATTTTATCGAGTTTGTTTTAGAGCCAGATTCCAGTTAGTCAGTCAGAAGTCAGTTCTGTCTGATTCGAAGGTCAATCAGAAGTCAGTCTCGTCTGACCCCACGATCGAAGTGATGTGATACTTCCACTGGAGTATGAAAGTACGGATGCGAAATGAGTCACCAGTTGATAAAACAAAAGACACTGTCAGAAACTGGAAATAGGAGCCTTCTTGCGCCACATTGTAGAAAAGTTCACAAGGCAGGCAATGAGGTAAGAGACAATGGGAGCTGGGGAGAGAGAAAAGGTTCGAGGCAAGAGAACATAACAGATCAGTGATAAGACAGACAAAGATGAGATATCGCTACGGTGAGCGTGCACGGATCTCAGGGGCGTACAGGGATCCAAATTCAAAGCCTCTAGCGCCTTGGTGACGCGTTTCGAGCGCGAGAGTCTCACAATTTCTGCAGTTTCGGACCCACCAACTGCATCCGCGGGAGCGATTTCTACAATAAAACTGATCGGTAATGTGCGGTCGAATACTCGTAATTGTTGTGATAGGCGATTTGAGCGCTATTATTAAACTAGTAAATGAGCTAATAAAGTGGGGCTTCCGCATTCCAACACGTTCATATGCGTACGATAGCTAAGACTCACCAGAAAGTTCACGTCTGAGTACAGTCCAGTATAAGTTTAAGCACCTAATGGGTTGCCGTTGCGGGGAGCAGCTGGGAGCTGATAGGCTGTAAGTTCAGCATCAGGCAGAATTGGTGCATTGGTAAGTAGCGTTAGTTACCACGATCTGGCATTTGTTCGACGACGTACGGTCCGTGAACGAATCCTTGATCATGTGTCGTCCGGGCCAACCTTCCATCCCACCTGAACTCGGTAAGTGGTACCAGATTTGCCTGGGAGGATAAAAGCACTAACGTGTCCATAACCTTCCCCTCGCTAGCCATTGATTATGCCAAGTCGCATTCCAATTGACACCACGATTTTGAATGAAAGTAGAATGCGTGGCGCATCCCAAAAAAGGATGATAAAGGGCAAATGTTTCAACCTGTTCTATCCTCCAATTATGTAGTTGTGACACGAACTTGTAATATTAAGCGTGAAAAACGAACGTTTTCAGGGTATGGTTGGATGAGAATTTTGGACTGCTTTTAGCCTTTAGGGTCATTTGAAGTAAAGTTTTCGAAGCCTTACTTTTGCAGTGTTGGACAGCGAAGGTAATTTAGAACGTGACTAGCAGATAAAATGAAAAAAGGCCTCTGCAGTCACGAATTTTATTTCGAAAGCAAACAAAAGCACAGAGCGGCTGTCAAGAGTGAAAGGAAAAGTGTAAAAAACAACCGATCGACGCATCGACCGAATATGGCGGCCCTCGGACGGAAAACCCCTTCTCCCATGAATCAGCGCACGTAGCCCTCTCACTACCGCGACGAGACACAATTGATTCGTTAGCAGGTATGATGGGTTTCGATTAGACATAGGACAAGTGGGTGAGTCACAAACTTGGAGAAGTTCTGAAGGGACACCTTTTGCTCACGGACAACCATAAACCCTCTACCACGTTTTGATTTATTGGTTGCCATAAAATATATGATCCATGACTGCTTTACCTTACCCACAAACCTCAATGACCCTTTGGCACCATGACTTTTACGCTCGCCCTTCACCCTAGATTCAAGATACGCACGAGGATCGAACTAGTGTGGTTCTTGCACTAGAAAATGAGAGCAATGGTGCGAGGTGGATCAGTGAAGAGAAAAGGAAAAGGAATCGATCGAAGTAGAAAACGTTAAAGTTAAGGACCCACTCAGGCAGGCTAAGGAATGTGAGACTGTGCATGAAATAGAGGGAATAGGCGGGAAAGAGCATAACAGAAGAGAAGACGCAGGCATTAGCATGCTGCGGACGAGAAAAAATGGAAGCGATCGAAGCGGTCTTTGTAAAGCTCTTAAATACTTTCTGGCCATTTTAGAGTCGGAAGAACGGCACATGTTCGACCATCGCGACCAGCTTTAACCTGCCCAGCCAGAATGCTCATCCACCTGAACTCACCTTGTATTGAGCCTCCGAGAGCTGGAGCGCTTGGCTTTGATCAAGCTTTCTTAGAATGCGCCGAGCGTTTACTAAGAATCGTAATGGACCTAATGGCGCAACCGGTATGCACAACGCCTCGAGGGTTTAGTGGATGCGCAAAAGAATGCCTGTACGCTGCCGGTTCGGTTGCTGCCTAGTTGTAGTTCACAAGAGTTATGCAAAGACGATTTGTTGCCGGCTGGTGCTAGCAACAGTACAGGGCGTAGCAAAACTATACGACACAGCAAAAATTTTGACAAGTTTTTTTTTTATACGGCACAATTTCTCCTCAACGTTCTACAATCACATTACTGGGATGTAGATAGGTAGTCAACGGATTCGCAGTGAGACGCTCCCACCTTGAGGTGGCCGATATGACACGTTTTCTACAAATTTGTATAGGCCACCTCCCGGATCCGTGCATGATCTTTGAATAGCGTCTTTTGAAGGAGATGCACGGTGTTGCATCAGCCGTTTTAGAAACAACGATCAAAAGCAAGGACGCCCATAGATTTCCCACCCGAAATAAACCACGCTAACAAGTGGACCATCTGAGTAAACCTATATGGGTGGCCACAGAGCAAGTCAGTCGGCTCAATTACATGGGTAACGGCGTTGTACTGCTAAAAAATGCACTGATCATGGCGATTCTGCATAGTAGACTGTAGCAGACGATGATTGAAAACTTACTAGTTGCCGATGGAGTTCGTTCGGTGGAGGTGGAGTTCAGCTCAAACCGTGCAGCATCATGGTCATGCTCCCCTCCGGTAAAAAGTATAATTTCCGCTCAAACCATTTTTGTACTAGTGCCATTCATCAGTCTGGCTAGGGAAACATGTTTTCGTCAAAAAAAAAACTACCAGTAACATCAAATCCCAAATAAGTTGTTCGGCCTTCAGGTGATAAGGTAGCAAGTGCAATCCGTACGCTAAATGTAGGATCCGCCGGATACGATGGCGTGTTCTAACAGTCAGGTCCTTCTACAGTCTACGATGCAGAATCGCCGTGACCTGTTCATTTTTTTAGCATTACAACGCCGCTACCAGTATTATTGAGCCGACTTCGACTTGCTCTATAGCCAACCATATAGATTTACTCGAATGGTCCGCTTGTCAGCGAGGTTTAAATCGGGTAGAAAATTTGTGGGGCGTCCTTGCTTGTGCTCCTGCAAAAGATGCTATTCAAGGATCTTGCACGGATCCGGGAGGTGGCCTATACAAATTTGTAGAAAACGTGTCATATCGATCACCTCAAGGTGGGAGCGTCTTACTGCGAATCGTAGACTACTTATCTACATCCCAGTACTGTTATGATTGTAGAATGTTGAGGAGAAATTTTGCTGCATTAAAAAACATGTCAAAATTTTTGCTGTCGTATAGTTTTGCAACGGCCTTTTTTTTTCATTTTTTCGACCCTAGATTTCTGAAAGTTGATGAAACTGCTTAGGGATTTCCCGTTGAAGGTTTCTTTATACGCTGAATCGAATGGCATTAGCCGTTTTCGCGCTAAGTTCCTCGCAACTTTAGGAGAACAAAATTAGGGGTATGTCGTATATTTTGGAACGCAGTGTAGTTCTGTGCTTGGATTAAATAAAAAATCGTAATAACAACGCAATATCGAGGAAAACAAAATCCAACCTCAGAAGAATGATATAGTGTTGACTCTGGCACCGAAATGGTACCCCAGCTTATGCATCAGTCGGTGTTTTCATGGAGTTTTCGATAAAAGAAAAGGCTGAAGCAAAATCCCACAATCAAGTTTTGGCATTCCGCTTGAAGAAGGAGCACGAATCCGGCAGTTAGTCACGATAAAAGAAAAAAACCATCGAAAAATTCAAAAGTACTGAATTCCAGGTAGAGGAGTCAAAAGCGGACAGTGAGATAATGGATGCGGATGCGAGGGTGACAGACGAATACGAGAGAGCATGGCGGAGAGCGATGCGACAGATGAGAGATTCCTAAACGTATAGATTGTAAGGAAAGCTATGGTCGTTCCAGACTCTGAAGTCTAAATATGCATATCTCGACACAAACGTAACGCTTTTGATCGCAATAAAAATCTGTTTGATATGCTCGCCCTTGCGAACATTACATGCGTTTAATAAATCTGTCCCCAAACGTTCTATTTTCTAGACCTCTTGCCGATCCACCGCCACTGGAGTTATGGAGGGGATGAGCTCAGCGAATGTCGTTTCACATCCATGATAGGTTTCGTAGCATTTCCCTTTGGAGGTGCTATCCAGACGGTTGGAAAAGTGGCGGTGAATAGGTAAGAGGTCTGGAAAGTGGAACGTTTGGAACATAGTTCAGGAATTCAGTTAGGTCATTTTTGCAGGGTCGGTTCTGCGGTCGACGGCTGAGGTGCATCGCGGAAAAGAGTCAGCCCATTTACAGCAATTCTTGTGAGTTTGGGACATTTCGACACCTTGCAAGGAGCACCTTCCCATTATTGAAATTTAGCCTGTGCACGAAAAGCTGCACCTGCTGTAGACCGCGTAGCAGGCCGAACAACCTTCTCCTCGTGCAGTTTCACCTCTGCGGAATTCTGTTGACCCTAGTCGTGGTCGAACTACTCACCCGAATTTCACAGATTATCGAAAAAAATCCATTCGACATTTTGACCCACAGTCCGAACAAACGGGTCGTTTCCATGGAATGAAAGATTGCAGAAGAAGTTCACACGGCTCTACGGAAGTGAGATTTTTCGCGGCACCTCCTTATCAATTTTCCGTGCGTTTTGACCTATCCCATATAACTTTTAACAATAAATCAAATACACCCAATTCGATAGCGGTCTTCTGAACTGTTCTATGCACATTTGGTTCCATCAAATGCTTCAGTTGATTTTCGTCCAAAGTTCGACATCAAACGACCACCCTCACCAACTTCGAGGCTATTGCCAACTTTCCAAACTATCGCTTTACGGCTTAATTTCGCAAATTTCGCTTTTTTTTTCGTGGCCAAACGCATAGTTTATATCGTGAGCGGATTCCGCTCCTTTATGCCCTAGTTCGAGTAGAAGAAGAACCGTGAGGATTCACGTGGTGAGAATGTTGCAGTCAAATCTTCGAATAAGTTAGAGTAAATCATCTGGAGCGAGGATTGCAGCGAGTTTGGATAGTGCAAAAAGTGCTCCTTCTAATGGCATGCAACTCGTAGCAGTATGCTGAAAATTCAGCCAGAAATAATGCCACGAATCTTGAACTATCAAAAACGGCCAGAACTTTCCTTATAACCTATTAGAAGGGATGGACGGAGCGATCAGCAACAGTGGACCGGCGTTGGCGCATAATAGCGCAATTTCAGGGGCCATTTTCCCAGCATCGCCTCATATCGCGTCGTCTCCAGCCTCATCTCCTTTTCAGCATATTCGAAACATTTCATTCACCTAATCATGAGATGTACCTTCAAGTACATTAGGTATTTGATGCCTTAGAGAACGAAGATCATATGAGCATGCGTATGATCTGATCTTATTGCCGGCGGAAATAAAATTCAGAAGTCTGAGTGGAGGCTTGGAGTGTAAGTATGTGCATATCAGTGTTGACTGCTTGTGTGTAGACTCAGCCGATGGCTTTGAAAGGGCAAAAACGGCCTAGCTATTCCCCAATCCTCATTCTGGCATGATGCCATTATCTCCAAAAGCTGGGGAGCGTGCAACAGGATCGTCCGGGAGTGGAGCCGTCGCGCGCGTTTGCTCGCGCGGCGCCGTATGCGGCACTCTTTCGACGGGCGCGGCAAGCCCTTTCAAACTTCCCTCTACAGCCATTTTAAAGTTTTCTTTATACTCGCCAGGCATTGACTGGAATGCTAAATAGAGGAGTAGGTTTAGCGCCCTTTTGAAATTCAAATCGAATGACGCTCAGCTAGTCCACTACAGATGCGACGACGCGGCCGCGGCCAAGCGCGGGTCTCCGGACGATCCTATTGCTACGCGGCCCCAAAAGCTCGTGCTCCTACTTAACCCGGCTTAATTACCCAAGAATTCATAAGAAAAAAATGATAAATAGTTCGGTGTGATGACTTTCGCATAAGGAACGAACGGAGCAAATGCCGACAGGTATCCCAGCTGTGAAGCATTAAATATGGCGTAAGGGGGATGAGAAGTGGGGGGGGGGGGGACTGAACGATGATGTAGCTTGACTTAAGCTTTACTTGCACCTTCAAAAGGTAGTTAGGCAGGAGAGGGGCGAATGGAGAAGAATCAAGAGCAAATCTATATAATTCATAACATTTGAAATCAAAAAAAAAGTGATCAAAAAATTAAAACTACCATTCGGAACCCATCACGAGTCAGTCTTCTGATTCTTGGTGGATAAAAAAAATGGAAAAAATTCTATCACTCTTTCTGTTTCCTAAAGGATGTCGAATACCTGGCCCACATTAAAAGATTTTCATTCCACCATTTAAATCCTTTCCCTGGTAGTCCCCATAATTTACCGGTAGTTGAAATGAGAGTGTGTGAAAAATGATTTTGAGAGAGCAAAGGGGGCAGCCCTTCCAAGCCCGTCGTACGAATAGTAATACGAAAATCTGGTCGGAAAACTGGTATGAATAACAAATACTGAAAGCTCGGATCATTGAAGCGAGTAGCCGTGCATAATGGGGTGGCGAACGCGGACACCACAAATGAATGCTCGGCGCCAAATAACAACAGTCCACGGATTAAATTAAAAACGAGGGATTATTAGACCGCCGTTTAGCCTATTTACACTTGACGTGGAACGTAATACAGTAACGATGACGAAATGAGCCAATAACTAGCTTTTCGCTCAATGTGAGTAACAGCTGCACATTGGACTTTCAAATGGAACTGAATAAGCACCCAAAATTTCTGCTTCGCACCATCGCGAAGTGGTAGGTCACGAAGTCACGAGAGTTTCGTACTTTTTTGGTCGAAGCGGTGAAAACCTAGGTGCTCAGAGGCGTTAGCCGGCCCCGTCGCTCACCTCGAACTCAAAGGCACACTCCGCAATGGAATTGTCACGGTGTAATTCGTTGGAAACTAACAAACATGAGAACTGGACTGAGAAAAAGGAGGAGAATGTGGGGAATGACTGGAGGCATTGAAAATAAATATCAACGTTTTCTAGGAATTGAAAGAGTGTATGAAGCAGGCAGCAGATAAGAGTACTGGGAGCCTCGGAGAATGGATAGAACCGCAGAATGAGGCGATAAAGCATGGATGTGAGTGAGACACAACATATGATGTGAACTCTTGGGTGGGAGCCCGGCCGCTGGATGGAGCCCTATACGCACCCCTCCCCCTACCTTATCTCCTCTGGCTAGCGATTTTGTGCGACGATGTCAGTGCAGGAAGTTAGCGAACCAGCCCGTTTGGCGTTTTGGTTGGGGCCGTGTGTTGAATATTGGGATTCCCGAAGTCGACGGAGTAATTTAACTTGGCCGTACGATATGAGAGTGCGGCTACGTCAGGAGCTCCGCGAAAAGGGCTGGTTTTGGAAGTAGTCCGCCGTCGGGATCACATCCCCTCCCCAACATTCAGCGAACTGCCCCAGCAGAAACGCCAAACGGGCTGGTTTGATTACCTCGTCAGTGAAGTCCATGTGCTGCTCTATTACTCTGCTGGGAATTCACTACAGTGACCTAATTGAGAGGTGTACCTCAAGTAACATGTTTAGCCTGTAAGTGTCATGTATCTTTTAGAAGGGTCCTACCAATGTTCCGAAGAGCAGTTCATTCTTCCTGAACGAGAGTTCTGTTGCTCGCAGAGCAAAGACCGCGGTGATTCCAACAGACACACGAAAGCTATTGAGTATATTCTTCCTTGTCCTTGAAACAGCAACCCCGTGTCGAACAATCTGTTCTGCAAGTTGGGCATAGTAGCCCGCGTGTATCACAGCTGTGCCGTTGTCGCGGCTAGGAACTGTGCGACAATGGCGCTGAGGTGTTACAAAATGGGCTAATGGACGAGATACCTCGCGAACTCCTCATGCATGCAACGGAAATTACGCCATAGCGACTCATACAAGTACACGCAGGTAAGTGGAGCAGTGGAGCAAGCGAGTCCAGACAACTGGTCCGGACGCGTCCCTTGCGTTCGGACAACTCGTCCGGATGCTTACTTTAAGTGAGCGCTCGTTAAGGGCTTCATGCAGTTTATTTTGCCTCTTTTCCAATTTTCGGTGTTGGGTATATACACTTCAAACTTAGTGATGCGCCACTTAACACTATTAAAACTGACCAAAAAACCAATTCTTCCGTGTTTTGCAACGATTGAGCAATTCTGAGCTCGCGGGAAACTTTATTAGATATGGGACAGATAAATAGCTGACTAATCGAACAGCCGTTTAGTTTCAACTTCGACATCAACGTAACGAAGAGGGGCGAGGGGTGGTGATGCCTATGGAAGAAAGTCGAAGCTGTTTGTTTATCTGAGCATATAAACAGGCATTCTTGTCACGTGAGTCAAATGTATTCTCCGGAGGAGAAATGCTGGTTGATGAAATGAACGATAAGTAGGAGGGAAATGCTGAAGGATTCACTCTAAGAAAGGGGATAAAAACAAGGAAAAGGGCAAGGGAAAGCACACGAAAATACGTTGGGTGTGTTCTCTCAATCTTATCAGAGCAGTTGTTCTTCCCTGAAACAGCCACTTCGTGGAAACTGATAAAAAGTGAAGCATACGGTATTGACCAGTCTCTTTGGGATAGGCCACGCACTCCACTTCTAGGTGGAAAAGCAGTGACACAGGCGATTTTAAGTCTGTAGGCCAGCAAAAGAATATGTGAGTTTTTTTTTTATTTTTCCAACCAACAATGAAAAGAGTGAAGTGACATCTAGGCCTGAAAGGAATTGGACCGGGATCGATCCACGCACCGCACCTGCACTAGCGGCGCCTCCTGCCATCACAACAACCACTTGGATCTTCCACGCAACGCACTTTGGCAGAAAGCTTGGTTGAGGTCGCGTGCACAAGAATAGTCTTCTATCTTGACATTGCCCCATTCAACGATGGCTTTCTTCCTTCCGGGAAAGCATTTTTCTTCTGCCCATAGTCATACAACGGGGAAAAATGGTGGCGTTTTCAGCGTTCGGCAGTCGCAGGCAAGTCAATCGATGAAAGCCTTAGTATTCTATAATCATAACCACCCCCCACCCCCCCCGCCCCCCCCCACTCTATCTACCGTGATATGCGCACTATTACCTTAGTAATGACAGTGATTTACTATACTATACTACTACTAATATTGGGACAGGTGACCATGTGTACCAAGGAATAGCCACGCCCACAACAAATCGTTTCCGATGGCTAACCGGAAAAAGCTGCTTCCTGTTTATCCCAGGGTTTTGCGAAAAGTAAGCCGTGGGATGTTTTACGACTAATGCGAGATTTGTATCTCAAAAAAGCTGGGCGGCCGCAATAAACGGGCTTAATTCGGGGATGCATGGGGGATTGACCAAAATGAGCGGAACGAAAGGGCTGAAAACACTGGTTAGTGCTCTAGACGAACATTCTACTTTCCAGTTTCAGGGCAAAGTTGAGATACCTCAGCCGACAAAATAAGGAAAAGGACAAAGCATTTGGCGCTGTCCCGTTTTGGGATGTGCCAAGCATTCCACTACCATTCAGAATCGTAGTGGCTTGATTTCATTCCACTTCCATTCAGAATCGTAGTGGCTTGATTAGGAATATACCTGCGCAGGCCAGCTGAAGTACAAGTCGGTAGTCGGCCAGACAGCTCCGATACCAGTTAACCGACCTCGGAAGATTGGCAGGCTTGGTTGGCTCGACTCACGACCCAGGATCTGATCCCCGCATCGCGCACGTGGTAAGCAACGCCACTTGTCGCTGCACCACTTCCGTTTTCTAAAGCACTATTTACCTATGAAAATTCGAGTATTGAACAACAATTACTGGAAACTGATAGATTTCCATCCACAGCCATGGTAGAATACGCCATACACTTAACCTTCATTGGTAATCGCAAGAATATTCGAATGCGTGTGGAGCTAATAATATAGTACGTTGGATTTATCTATTACTATCTATTATTATCTTTATCTGTTCTATCCAGAGATCAAATCCCGGCATTTCTAGAGAGATTCCGGCAGAATTCCGTAAAATCGCTATTTTTCTATATGAATTGTTTATTAAGTGGGCGGGGTATAGAGTTGAGGGGCGGAGCTTCTTCTAAACTTCTTTTCCGATTTTTATTTATCCATCCATCAAGTTGGAGGGGTAACTGCATTCAATTTCAATTTCATTCCAATTCATTTTTCATTTTTTAAACCGCTCTCATCTATGGGATTTTAGGGTAGTTGCGTTCATTCCATTACTGTACCTCACACCATTACGAGCACCTTCAGCTAGCGCCAACCCAAATTCTTATCTTTTGACACTTCTGGGACAATCAATATTATTGTAATTCCAAGGTAAAGACGCGGACATGGCTCATCCATAGAAAGACAAGTGGCTTTGGAGAGGTTTCCACGATTTCACCCTCACCTGTGACAATCTGTGAAAACGCAATGGAGCATATTTCAACAAACTAAATAAGAAAGTATTTTGGCAAGGAATTAGAAATGTATTGTATCAAATGAAATCTTTGATAGATATCAATATACTGTACGTTCGTATATTGTTCTTTATATAAATATAGCGAACAAATAAAAATAACTATTTATTCATCTATTGATATGAAGTAGAATGGTATAAATAAAAGATATGAATAGATGTGTAAAGGTATAAATGGTGAAACAAATTGTAGAACTGCTCTTCAACTATAAAAGCTGTCATCAATATAGCGCAGCACTTCCAAATTGCAGTATTAGCAAAATATTTGAAAAACAATCAATGACCTACTTGGAGTTATGATGAGAACGAGCAGGAAGTAGCGCTTTCCAGTTAGCCATAGGGAGCTAATTTATTCTAGGCATGGTTATTACTGCGAAGACTGGTCTGCGTCAAACTTACGTAAGTACAACGAGTATACTAATCCAATAAGAAGTCTAGGTAAATCGTGACGTGGTCAGAGTTAGGCAATATCTGTTGCGGTGCATATTCGATTCATTGGAATCACTCTAGATGTTTGACTGTGTTCTTATCCAATTAATCGTGTAGTGGCCAGGCCCGTACAAGTCAGTTTTACAAGAATGCTGATTTATGGGCAAAACTACCACCCCTGATAGGAAGTGAACCCGTACTTCTCGCTTTTTGTACGACCAGTTACGGACTGGGGTATTGCTTTGCAGCATTGATTTTCATGGTATATTTACTACCAAACCAGCCATTCGACCACCGATGGTACCTCCCGTCCAAGGGCAGTGGTGAACCGGACTCTATGGAAAAGCTCATCCGCGGCGCGGATGCGCCCGGGTGTTGATGACGCCACAGCGGCGGCGAAGGAGCGAGCAAGGCAATCTCTGCCATCAATACATGGATACATTAAGTACTCCGAGCATTTGTCACAAAGTCACAAAGTAATTACTATAAGTAAGTAGGAATCGAACTCGAAGAACGGGCTTTGCCTAATCAACTTCAACTTAACTGTGTTCCTAAGGGCTTGCTTATAAACCCTCTACATCTTCAAAAAATCCCATTTACTAGTGCGAGGACAGCGTCTGTTCATAACTCAATCATTTCGCGCGCAGTACAACCGATTGAACAAGTTGGTATTGTGCCAGAAATCTAGCACTATTTGAGCGAAGTGTCAGAGTGGCGCAAACTACTGCTTGCCCTTCCTTCGAGCCTGCCGCAGCCGTGACCATTTCGACTTCACCAGCACGCTCTCGCGTCCGCGCTGCCGGTGTTCTTTTCTCTCCCCCGTTGAACCGAGAAGGCTTGGTGATTCAGCGTTTGTGGTGTTCTCTGGGCACTCTCGCACATGCACACTACCACACCATCTCTACTTTCTTTAATTCCTTCAAGAGGCTCAGTCCCAGAAAAATATAAAGATGTGCTTTTCTGTCTCGACTCTCGCGCGTTGGGTGACCACAGCCACGTAGTTCTCGAGTCTCTTGATCATTAACAGAGTTAGCACAAGAACTTCACGTTCTCAAAAGGAGGGAGAATTACATGTAAAAAACCATCCTCAAAGCGAGTCCCAGCTGGGTGGGCGTGGTCGGAATCGGTTGCAATCCCCTCGGCCGATTCCGACTACGCCCACTTCGAAGCTAGCCAAGAAGAGCGACTGAACAAAAAGCACATTCTCGAAAGCCGCTACAAAGGGAGCTAACCAGCTTCGAAGTGGGCGTGGTCGGAACCGGCTGAGAGAATTGCACCCGATTGCGACGACGCCCACCCTGCTGGGACAGTTGCTCTGAAGAGGAAGCCATAGTAAAGCAGAAGTATTGAAAGCGAGGCAAAAGGGACGGTTTCCACTGGTCAGTTTATGGTAGTTGGACCTCCCAGAAACTAATATTTTTGTTTGTTTATGAAACGCATTGAAATCGTTCCTGTTGGGTCTGAAGAAATTGGTGCTAGGGAGGATATACAGTTAAAACACCTGGTACACTCATCCTCACGGCAAGCGTTTGTTGTGGGTGGTACAAAAAAACTGCAAAAACCTCTCGAACTACAGATCTACGAGGGGTAACACTGCATAGTATGCTTGATTCATGCGAAAAATTATAACCCACCCATGCCATTTTTTAAGTTTTAGGGTGAAAAGAGAGAGCAAACAGGGAATATAAAAAATGCGTGCTTCTTCTCATATTGATAGGAATGTCAAAAAGGGCAGCATGTTCTGAAAAGTACAAATTTGTCGCGATTTCTGCGGAAAGAAATATTTGGAAAACGTTTGCAAAGGCTCCGCTTACGAAAAACTCCGCCAGTATAAACATAGGTGAAATGCAAAGCATCCGTCAAAGGGGCAAGAATCAACAACAGCACCATGTTCAAAAAGTTTCATTCCTAACCGCAGTGGAACAAAATAGTTAAAAAATACTCTTAAATTAGTCTGTTGTTAAAGTCGAACTCTGTGATTAATCAGATGTGCAGTTAGAAAGGAAAATGGGGGGGGGGGCTTGCGCTGTGAGAAAGCAGAAGAAAATTCTCTATCCTTCACAAAAGGACCCCTACTCTCCTGGTTGATTCTAGAATATAGAATAGTTGAGTGCAAATGAAATGGAAGTCGGGATCAATACTTTTAACTAATTTCTTGTCAAAAACCAGCGCAATTATCAGCTTCTCCTGCTAGACGCTTGTGAAAACCTAGTTGTAGAGGGCCACTTTACTCTGCTCTGCGGCTCTAACAATAAGGATCAAAATAAGGACGCTGACAACAATAAGGGGAAGAATTTAGATTACACTTCCATTCATGAACGCTTTTTGATGAGGGCCAGCTGAATCAGCTGAAATGACGCGGAGAAGAGATCCGGCGATATGAGTGGGATTCTCTTGCCAGGCACAGAGGAGACCGGTCGAGGTGGATGGGGTAGCTCCACAGTGAGTGGACCGCTGAGAATGTGCAAGAAATGGATTGAATGTCGATGAAGTAAGGCATTTACCGGTCTTACTAATAAGTTATAACGATGAGTGTGTTATCAGTGTTCTTACGCTTACCGCTAAAGTTTCCTCAGCCTTATCTTGATCCCTATATTGAAAACGCAGAGCGCAGTGAAGACTTCCTCCAACTACATTTTCATCTAGACGCTCACATTCCCGAAATTCCAGTCATTTCTTGTCAAAATACGACTAACTGGAAGCCCCGCAGTTGCATGGTAACTACCAGTTGATGGATGGAACCCAGAGCGTTGGGTGGAACCTCGGTGTGCATTGGTGTGAACTGATGCCCTTAAATTGTAATGCGTCCTTAAGTGATTTTGATCTGTGCGCTTACAGTCTTCATTGTAGCAAATACATAGTCTAGAAGTCTGACTCTGAGTGCTGTTTTCGCTACACTTAGCTTCCCCGGGCTATCAAAAGAATGCTGGATGATGAGCGGAACCACTTTTCCTTCCAAGGCCAAATCTCGCCTTTCCAATCTGATGTTGTCAAACGTAAGCGAAATGCAGACAACAGGTGCAGAAAAAGTCGTGAAATGCAATGAAAATGCCGAAAAGGTCGAGATACGGGTTCGACTTCGGGTAAAGCAATTTGCATAAGTCAGTCCGGGGCTATACAAGTGTGGTAAGCACGCCGCATTTTCGGATAGGGTAGGCGCTAAATGTACGTACGTGGTACTGCTACACACTACGATGGTGTTCAAAAAATGCGGCGTGCTCACTGCATTTGGGGCGATGTGCGAATCGAGCGATTCGCAAAGTCTGACATCGCCCTCGTATAGCACTGTCAGTCCTTCTGTTATTAGACGCTTCGAATATTTGTGGACAACAAAATACTGTAAAATATTTCTCAAGAACAAATTTTAGCGCAATGCTAGTGAAAGAGGCAAAAGTGGGAAGAAAATAGTTGAGGAGAATTTAGTGATTCATTGAGTAAGAAAAATCAAAAAGCTAGAAGCCGAAAAATCAAAGGAAAGCGCTTTAGGAATGGAAAGCAAGACCAATATTATTGTGTGCTCACATGGCGCCCTGGCCGTTTGGTCAGTGACCATAGTAGTGCAACGATAATTTGATCTGCAACTCAAAGTAGACTTTTATTACGACGTTCTTATGAGCTTAGCGCAAGACAAGCTTCACACATAAGCTTAGCGACAATTCTCGCTAACAAACGCTGATGAGATCTGAAGAAATTTCGGGAGAGGATTTCCTATTGATGTTAGACGACACCTAGTACGAACGACTCAAAGAGGTCAAATTGAATCCAAGGCTGGTCACGAAAAACGTAAACAAATGTTCAGGCGTAAGCCAGCCCTTTAGGATTGTATGACTAGTAAGATTTCCTTTCAACGTCAGAAGGGTATAAGATCGTATAGTAAACCTGACCGTTCAGTAGCTTAAGTGACTCCTGCACAGAAATCTGTGCTCCTTGATTTTCCATAATTGTTATGTAGATCGTTCCGCGCTTGATGAAGTTATAAAGGTTTGAAAAATAATTTGGCGGAAGAAAAGCATTCCGCGTTCATCCAAATGCCGCTACGATTTAGAAAGGGAGGTGAAAACCATGGAGCATACCTTTTTGCTATGCACTCTACTTCCGTTCATTTCTAGAACTTATAGAACACTGTTCCCGACGACGACTTCAGAAAATTTGGCCACACCCCAGGTTAGCGAAAATACAGTGTTATGAGATCAAGTTTAGGGCGACACTTTTATGGGGACCAACAGATGTTTAAATCAGGAATTTTCAAACGCATACAAGTCAGCGCGGCTTGCGGTCAGCAACTTCTCATACACTATGACTAATACCTACGATGCCATTCCTCTTATCCATGGCTGTACAAAAAGGGAGAGGAAACAAAAAGTTCATTCAAAACCGGTAATCAAACAGTAGACAGAATTACAGTTATCAAGTTTCAGATGAGTTTTTGGCTAAAGTAAAATCTGCGCCGAAACGACAATAAGAAAGGAATGTGAATGCTGAAGCACCATCCTTTTCCTAGATCAATGTTATGACATGGATTAGCCCAAAAATTTGTTACGCACACCCGAATTAAACGGTCATTACGTTTTTCGCTGTAATCTGTAAATGCTTATAGAGCGTTCAGTGTTGGCGAACGCACGTGTGATTGGGGGATTAGGCGATCAGGCGGTAGGTAATAACTCAACCACCAATGGGCGGAGCGACGAATCATTACGTACTCTCGTCTTACCACTCATTCGCCTACTCGCCCGATCGACTACAGTGCGTTTCATAATTATAAGGTCACCCTAAAATTTCGCAGTTCCGGAACAAGCAGACGACTGAGAATTTTTCTAATGCCACCAACAGATTCCTCTTTACGAATAACCCCTGTACCGCAGTTTTGGCAAGAGCAGCTTTTCTTCTAACTTTTTTATAATTACTTTTTGATGTTTGCAGCGTTTCATAATTATAAGGTCACCCTGAGAAAATAAACATTCCTCTGTATGAAACAACAAATCTGGCTATGAAAATG